>JAWHQI010000053.1:12165000-12354463 GCA_033032865.1 Dactylorhiza incarnata
AGATATAGCTGCGTTGTCCAGAAGTCTGAAATCATTTCGTTTGGAAACAGCCAATAGATTCTGCGGTTGAACCTAAAATACTCTACATGAATGTCCTTTTAACTTAATTAAAGTACTACGTTCTTATATGTAGAACTAGATACATGTACATTTTCCATGGTTGAATTCATTCTGAATGAAGTTCTCTGTTGGAAATTACATGAACTGCTGCTGTAGGAGGAGCACTTGTAGATTGGGATCCTGACAAGGATGATCTGTTGGATGATGGCTTCTAGAGTGTTTGCTTGGTTTTTCTCTTTTTAGCATTAGAGCACTGTTTTAGCTCTCTTATTTCACCTGTAGTTTGGACTATTATTTGATCTTTTGTTGGTCATGAGACATTAGGTGTTCTGGTACCTGTTTCTCTGATTGTACTTTTGACTTTGATGTGATGCTGCTGAGTTTATGTTTTATTCTTATGTGTGCATACATACCTCTGTTTTCTTTTCAGTCCAATATGTTATAATAGGTGCTTGTGGACACAGTTGTGTACTGAGTTGAATTGGTTGAACACTACACACACCAACCTTTTTTCGACGTCAGGTTTACTGTGGACATAGGAGGGGATTGTGAGGTATTTTAATATATATATATATATGTCTGCGCATGTCAGGACCGATTCAGAACGACCAATTGGGGTACGTGTCACTAGGTTTAAGGGCTCTACGATGGAGATACTATATAAGGTCATTCCACACCTTGATGAACCTCAGTAGAATATCTTAAGCGGGGCACTCTAACATTGCTGACATTAAAAAATAGTAGATTGCTTGCAAAAACTGTGAACAAATTCAATGTCATATTGTTGATCTGTGATCACTAGCAATGATGCAAAGAAGTTTAAGCATTCAATTCATGAACCGAGGATGAGTTTTATAGTTAGCTCACCAACATGGGATAACGACCATCCATCCCTGACCATTATAACATCTGTCACCATTGGCATTGGAGGCATGATGATTTGATGTCAATTTCATCCATTACAACAAAGTCGTTATACGACGATATTTTTATAACTTTGATGACTATTTATAATAAAAAAAAAACATCACCGAAGCATCACGATAACTCATTGCAGCATTTTATAAAAAAATGTTATGATAGGTACATAGTTGATCTACCATGACATTTTTTAAAAAATATTGTGAAAGGTGTGAAAGTATCTAGTTGCGATCTAAATCACCTAGAGGGGGGTGAATAGGTGATTTCTATGTCTTTTTACGGAATTAAAAGTATAAGAAATAAAGCGCACAGAAAACCAAAGAGCACAGTACACACAAGGATTTATAGTGGTTCCCCGTACTTGGGTAGTCCACTTTGCACCTCACCTATCTAGCACGACCGGCTAGACTAGGCTACTTCACTAACTCGGATTATCAATAATCCTACAAAAACTCGGAGCAAAACCACTCCTACAAAAACTTGGAGCAAAACCACTCCTACAAAAACTCGGAGCAAAACCACTCCTACAAAAACTCGGAGGAAAACCTCCTACAAGAATATGTAAAAGATTTTTACAACACTTTGGATTGAAAAACAATCTTCTTGAAATCTCAAAGAGATTTGACTTCAGATCTGAGAAAATCGGTCCTCTTCTTTCTTGCTTGAGAAATAAAGTCTTGCACCAGAAGATTGAAGAAGAAGAAAAACCTTGCTTGAAAAACCTTGATCTGAATACTTGAGTCGACTTGATCAGGAAGATAGTAGAGAGATTCCGAATAGCTTGATCTTGTCGACTACCCTTGGGGATGAAGAATCGCAAACCACTTTCTTGTTGGAGACGAAGAACTTGCGTGAGAAAATAATATCATCCAACAGAATAAGAGAGAAAGAAAAATCTGTATGAAATATTTGCACTCTTCACTTCCCTTTTCACGATTAACCCTGGTTATAAAATCAGATGGAATATATATTGATAGTTCCTCTTCAAATCGGCTAAATAAAATAAATAAGGAATATTTTATGTCCAACGGCTCTCCAAAGAAATTAAGGAATTAAATTAATTCCAACGGCTATAATCAAGAATTAATTAGGAATAATATATTCCAACGGCTCTCTCCAAATAATAAGGCAAATAATCTTCTTACAGCTGTCTGCATGAATTAAGGAAGAAGATCCGTGAAGCAATAATGAGGATTTAATGGCAATTTGAATTTTGAAACAGCGCAAACGAAAATCTGAATTCTGTCAAAATTTCGTCGAACGAAATTGAGTTCGACGAAATACTTGCTTTTCGTCGAACGGAGATCGGAGCCTGTGATCGACGAAATATATATATATAAACAGCGCCAGCGAAAATCTGTCGATCTGGGAAGATTTCGTTGAACGGGCAGTGTTCGACGAAATTTAAATATTTTAGTCGAACGGTGCTCGACGAAATTCGTTCATCTATTAGCACACCAGAGAATGACGAAAATTCTTCTCCATTCTGTTCGTCGAACGTCGATCGACGAACGCCAGCTTCGTTCGACGAATTTTACGTTCGGCGAAATTCTGAGTTCGACGAATTTTACGTTCGACGAAATTCTGAGTTCGACGAATTTTACGTTCGACGAAATTCTGAGTTCGACGAAAATTCCATATTTCGTCGAACGGAATTTCCTTAAGAAAATTTTCAATTTCTTTCCTTTCTTCCAGCAACTCCCTCTTAGCTTTCCTTTGTGTTTGAATATAAAGTACACCCTAATAGAGAGATTTCACATAAGTTAACACTTTGGTCTATCCCATGAGGAATTACATAGTATAGTCCTGTGTTGAACAACTTATTGAAACCTGACATTGGTTTGCACTTAACCATTTAGAACCTGCAAACACATAATTGAAGATAACATCAAATACAACTCAATTCAACTTAGTTCAAAGGAACACTTCTTCAAATCAAGGTAATTGTGGCTACAATACCCAACAATCTCCCCCTATTTGAAGAAGTCAGAACCTATGTACTGGGTTGAATTGCACTTAAATAAATATATATCAAATTGATAAGGAGAGTTAAAAACTTAGCTTTTTCAACTTTCTCTCCCTTTCAACTTTCTCTCCCTTTCAACTTTCTCTTTCAACTTTGCCAATTCTAACTTTGCCAATTCCTCCCAACTTCAAATTCTCTTCTAATTTCAACTTCTCTCCCCCTTTCTGACTACTTCAGATAGGGAAGAAAAAACATGAGAGCTCAAAGCTCCCCCTCAGCAACTGCATAGAAGTACACATTTGGGAGTAAATTTTGAATATGTTGAATCAGCTCCCCCTCGATCTTTTCTCCCCTTTAGTCTTATCTCCCCCTTAGAATTTCAGTGCCTGGACTGATTTCCTAAGCTTTTCAGCAACCTTACTATATTTCTTCTATGTTCTGGTCAAGTACCATGAACATCCACTGTCCAATTGCCTGATTAGAGTTTTGGTTGGCCTTTGAACATACCTGCAAACACAGATTAATTACCCTTAGGAACCCAAACCGATTTGGGTCCTAGGTTCCTGGTTAGATCAACACCACTCAGAGTGTTAACATTGCAAGGGGTCATTCTTACATTGTTAACCCGTGGAGTCTTGGCATTCCTTGGATTAAACCAGCAATCTATGGCGAAGTGACCAACCTTGCCACAACACCAATAATCAAATCGATTGTATCTTCTCTTGTTCTCCTGTTTTAACTTTTGAACGGGGAGTTTAGCAGGAGCAACATTCTTAGAAGTAGAAGCCTCGTGGTTGCAACACACACATGACTCCTTCTTCTCTTCAAGAGATTTAGCAACAATAGATTGGATCTTTGGTGCTTTCTTAGCAACTGATCCATGTACAAATGAACCATGATCCTTGAGGATTACTTCTTCATAAGGTGCCTTGAAAGCAGTTGTTTCGAGGCTTTGGGGACGGCTCCATCCTTGGTTCCCCTTACTTGACTCAACATGAGTTGGTCTTGTAAAGTGACCATAGGATGAATCAAAGTCAAAAGGGTTTGTCTGAAAAACTACCTTCCTGAATGAAGGTTGACTTTGATCAGCCTTTCCTTTTCCTTTCACAGCTCTCTTCTTAGCGGCCTTACTACTTTCAGCCTCATGACCAAGGACACTAACCTTCGCAGGAGCAGAAAATCTTTCAATGATTGGAAGAATAGTTTTTGGTTTGGAGAAGCTTTCAACTATCTTCCTTTCCACCACTAACTTTTCTTCTAATTCATTTATGAATTTCTCCTTAAGATTTAATAACTCAGTGGAACTTTTAAGTTCATCTTTCAAGATTTGGACTTCTTCTTTGAGAGGAGTTAATTTTTCAATTTCCTCCCTCAAATCTGATTCCATCATCTTGAGAGATGTGTTGAAACCGTTTTCTCGGTCTCCCGTAGAGCTCGGGGCCCTCACCGAGATGAGGGGCGGCTAGCCCTTACTGATCCCTCGAGGAGGGTAGACGGAAGATTAGGGAATTGACTAAGACCTTAGTCACAGCGAGGAGGTCCCTCCACTAACCCGGAAGATCGTTGAGCGCTTCCCCTCCCAAGCCAAAGCTGAGACTCGGGCACCTTGGAGAGCTCGGGAAATGCTAACCAAAGAAAGCCTAAGGAGAGGGAAGCTGACATGAGATCCTCTCCAAAGGTGCCCTTAAGGTCCTATTTATAGATTTTCTGATCTTGTCTGCAAATAACAGGATTCCGCCTTTAGATTTTACTATCTGCACCCCAAATGGGTCTGCTAACACCCAAACTCCGCTGTTTGGAGAGGCTAAGGGCAGACCACCAAGGGTAAAATGATAAGTTGACCCTAATGATTTATGGATAAGGGGTTGCGATGACCTTACTGCTGGAGCTCTCGCAGGCCTTCTCGCGGGTCATGTCCGCGATATCTCTTCCGGGGGATCGCCTCGCGAGAACCTTGTTGAAGGAGTTCTCGCGGGTCCTCTCGCGAATACTGCCCGCGGCGTCTCTTTTAGAGGGTCGCCTCGCGAGGACCTCGGTGCCTATTTTGGTGGTCTGCCGAGGTCTCATCGGCTGAGGGTCAGTCTTCGGCGAGGTCTGGGCCTCGCCACTCCCGTCTCGCTTGACTTCCTTACCTGGCGAATATCGGGGTTGTACACAATCCCCGCTCTTCGCGAGGACTGATGTCCTTGCGAAGAATCGTCCAACCCCTGATATTCGACCGCTCCCGGATGACCTTTCAGGAATCTTTGGTGGGACCCACCCCGTAGGCTATAAATATCGTCCCGAACAACTATTGGCGGGCGCCGTTTCTTTTCTTCCCTTTCTTATTTTAGCTGCCTGGAGATGCCGATCTCTGAAGAAGCAGAGGCTCGCCTGAGGGCGATGAGAGCTGGTGGGCTACCTTCCACGACCAAGGTCCCCGCCTGGATGAACCGGCCGCCCCCCGTTCAATCGCCGAAAGTCAAGAAGGCGAAGGCGGCTCGTCGCTCCGGCGACGACTCTGTGATGCTGGACTCCTCCCCGGATGACCGCCGCCCCGAGGAGGTATGAGCTACTCGACTTCACGTCAATAAATCGCTCCTCACTAATTTCTACTCGCAGGATGCTTTGCCGAGCGAGAACATTGGAGAACCCGCTGAGAGATCTCGCAAGAGTCCACAGGCGGATCTGAACCTTTCTGGGAAAGATGTCACCGGTATGATCTTAATCTCGCATACCGTAATACTTCTGTCAACCGTATATGACCTCCGTTACTCTTTTCTTACAGTCTCGCCCCTGAAGTCCCCGGCCTGCCCGTCGTCGCGGCCGCCGTCTCCGCCTCCTCCAGGTAAAATCATAGATAAGCCCGGGTTCCAGCTCCTGACGAGCGAGGAGACCGGTGGCTCCGCACCGCCAAAGATTCCCCCGACGAACAACACATCTTATCCCGCCGGCCTGGGCAAATCTCTCTACCCTCACTATGGTAATGTGTTCCAGGGCCGTCCTTCGGGTTCTCGCCCCCCTCTCGGTAAGCATTATGGCCTCGCCGAAACCCTGCGTGATCTCGCGCTCGTCGTCTAACCTTGTAAAATCTTGCAGACAATGCCGACAACCCGCATACCGATTCCGAACTGGGCGATGACGAGATGTCTCCCCTTCCTGACCAGGTGGAGGAATTCTTAGGGGATCCGCGAGATCCGGAGACGATGAAGCAGCGAGCCGCGGAACTCTTGAGGAAGCATGGGCGAATGCTGATGGATCTCAATATGCAGGCGAGGCGGGATAGGGAAGCCGCGGAGGATAGGCACGCGGTCCTGATGGAGGAGTGCGCGAGGCTCCGGCAAGCGAGACACCGCGATCAGGATGAGATCGCCACGACGCCGGAAGTGCACATAGCGAGAATGAGAGACTACGCTTACCTCATGGACCGGGAGGGTCGTTTGGCAGAGGACTATTATAATTCTAGGGCACCGCCGAGGTTAGGGTCGCGGGGTGGCGGCCGGTGGAAATGGCTACCCCATGATTCCCGCTAACTGCTATGTTATGGAATTACTTGTAATAGGTGTCACTGTTTTTGAACTATATCGATATGTTTCGTGGCTCGCGTTATTGCCACTGATGCTGGCTTCTGACAATTACCGTTATTTTAACTGTTATATTGTGCTCGTGAAGACCCTCTATTCTCGCTAGACGTATTCCGCAAAAATGTTTATACTAACCTTGCAGGTTCACCTCGCCCATGGCCATGATGTGATGTTTTTGTTGACACTCGTGCTCGCCGACGTTTGGACTTCTTCCCGCCCTTTTGCTCCGGCTATAAATAGGTGGTCTTGACAGGGCCAACCACTGCATTTATTCTCGATCTTCTTCTTCTTCTGCTGCAGAGCTCTCGCTCTTTCTCGTTCTCGCATCCCTTCCTTCTTCGCAGGTTTTCTTGATGGGCGGCGACGTGGAGTCGGAGGGTCGGCGAAGGGTCGCGAAGGCCTTTGCCGAGCATAGCTTTTTTTCCTGCAACTTGACGGATGAGGAGTACTTCAGCGCGGTCGCTGATTACGTCACCCCCCCCCCCCCTCGTTCGAGGCACGCCGCCCTAGCGAGGACGACGTGATCAACGACCCATTGTTCGACGAGCTGGCCATTCCTACCGCCCATTTCGCGGTCGGTTTGCGCCTTCCCTTATGGCCAGAAGTTCGCCAGGTAATAATCGTTCTCGCTTACTTCTTATTTTTTACCACTCGAGTCTCGCTCGCCACGCGGATTAATCCTGTTCTCGCTGTCTGTTAGGTGCTCAAGCATTATGGCGTGGTTCCCGGCCAGCTCACACCCAATGCCATGGCGGTGGTCACCGCTTTCGCCTGCTACCTCCGCGAGGAGCGGATCGAGTTCAGCCTCCCGGTCTTCCGAAAGCTGTTCTCATTTCGCGCCTACAAAGATGGGACAGCCTACTTCGTGGGCACGGGCCCGAAGGTGGTTGAGACCGTCAATAAGGCCCACTTCTGGGCCCAGAAGTTTGTTGTCGTCAAGGGGAACTTCGGCAACATTCCCCTCTCGCCGGTTCAACACAGCGAGACCACCTACCGGCCCACCGCCCTCGGCGGCCATGACGCCCTCCTCCATCAGTTCTTCTGCAAGAAGAACTTTGAAGTCGTCTACCTCCGCCGCAACCTAGACTCGCTGCCTCCAGTTCTCGCCGGAGAAGGTAAAAATCTCGCCTAATATCTTTGTCTCAATTCGCTAGCATATTATACTTATCCATATTATTGTTTGTTTTTAGGCGAGCGAGATCTTCCCCTTCATCCTCCCTACGCGAGCAATCGGAAAACCGACGCTACTATGGCTCTCGCTACCATGGGGGCGGAAGCTTGCCGAGGCATCGTCGCTCCGGCCGAGCCCTCTTCTCGCAAGAGATCGGGGGCTTCCGGTAATGTTGCCCCTTCGAAATCTCCGCCCAAGAAGAAGAGCAAGAAAAGTGCGGCCTCGCTCACTCCGTCGAAAGGTAAGGAACCTCGCGAGGCCGCCTTCGACGAGTTTGAACTCACCGGCCTCTCGATGGGCGAGGACGAAGAGCCTTGCCAGGAGGCGGTCAGGACCTCCGCCCTCCCCATCCCGGTGAACCACTACAACTTTGGGCTCGGCCAGAGGCGTCAGGACGAGACTGGTGAGCCCCTCGTCACCTGGAAGCCGGAGACCAACAGGGTGGACATTTCTTCTATCCTCCCCTCCTGGGTGGAGAAGGAGACGGTCAGTGGTCATGCTTTTGACCTCGTGTTCGCCCTGTATGGTCGCGAGGATGCGGGGTCTTATAAGGATGAGACCGCGAGGACCCTTGCTTATGAGAGCGCGAGGTCCCAGCTGCGCTCTGCCGAGCTCTCCCATATGACGGGGAGGCGTTGCTTACAGTTGGAGCTTCAGAATGTGGAGCTTGCGAGGGCCTACCAAGGGGTTCTTGCCGAGAACACACAGCTGAAGGAGAAGCTGCTCGCCGCGGAGGGCCGTGTGGTGAGTCATCTAGACCTCCCTCATCCTCCTTTCCCTTGGCCGTTTCATCTCTAACTGAACTTATTTGCAGGATGTCGAGGCCGCCGAGAGAGCCAACGCTCGCATCGAGAATTTGGAGGGCGAGGTGGCCGGGCTGAAGGCCCTAAACTGCGACCTTACTCACGTCGTTGTTCCCCCCTCGCCTCGCTGTTTAAAAGAAGACCGGCGAACGCGAGATGAAGAGATCCGCGTGGGATCTATAGAGTCAGCTCGCTACATTTTTTTGGTGGCGAAGGCTATCGGCCTCTTGGCTGATAATGCGGCCGACATGACTCTGGAAGACATCGTCCCGGAGCTCTTCCTCCCTCTTCCGCCCGTGAAGGATAGTGATGACGAAGAAGGATCGGAGGGTGGTTCCTGAAGCTCGCCGCTATTCCTTTCTTTTGCGCTGTAATTACGATCGGCGAGATCGCCGAAGATTGTAACTAAGCTATGAACTGTGGAATGTAAATTTTATTTTGTTCATTGTGTCTTCTCTTTCCTTGTCTTGTTATTTTCATGCGTTGAATGTCTCGCTCTCGCTTATCTCGATATCCGCCTTCGCGGAGGCTATTCTCGCGTTGGTTGTTCTCGCGTCACGTGAAGTATCTAGTTGCCCACTTAAATCACCTAGAGGGGGGTGAATAGGTGATCTCTACGTCTTTTGCGGAATTAAGAATTAAACGTAAAGCACAGCACACAAAATAGATCACAGCCACAGATAACACCAGGAATTTATAGTGGTTCCCCGTACTTGGGTACTCCACTGCCGGCCTCGCCAATCTAGCACCACAGCTAGACTTGACTACTCACTAAAACTCGGATCAGAATGATCCTACAAACTCGGAGTCAAACTCCTACAATCTCAGAGAGAACCTCTCTTACAACTCGGAGAAAAACTTCTCCTACAACTCGGAGAACAACCTCTCCTACAGCTCGGAGATAACAATTCCTACAAAGATGATAAAAGGTTTTGAACAAAATGATACCAGATCTGAATAACAGAGGCGTTTTCTTCCTTCTTCTTGAATGGCTTTTGAGAACGATGAGGAAAAACAACGATCCTTCAAATCTGTCTTTGGCAATCCGAAACGATCCAATAGAGGTTGTAGATTCAGAACACGGATCGATCGAATCCTTCTTTGATAGAAATCAGCAACTCAAATGAGTAGATCGATCTCCAATCGTAGGCGACAGCGAGGCGGCGCTTTTCTCGTTCTTTTTGATCGGGAGAGAAAATTAGGGTTTAGAATGACCAGAAAAACTTCTGATAAACAACCCAAGAGCGATCCTATATATAGAGGGCAAGATTAAGGGTTAAATCGACCTTAAACACACTCAATATAGCCGTTAGGATCGGGAAGGAGCGTTTACGATCCGTCAAGAACAGAGAAAAGAGAATAGAAATAAACGGACAGAATTCTCGAGACAAAAGAGATCTCTCGAGAACTAACGGATCTCTCGAGATATGAAACAAAGAGAGCAGGAAAGAGATGTCTCGAGAACTCGATGATCTCTCGAGACATACAAAGATTTCGGTAAAAAGGACTTTCGAGACATGCTTGATCTCTCGAGTCATCAAGAACAGAAATACCGAGATCCAAAGAACTTGCCTCTCGAGACATGTCAAAACTCTCGAGACATGCATGATCTCTCGAGACATAACCTTAGAAAAAAAAAATTGTTTTCAACAATTTTCTTTTCTTCTCTTGAACACTTGCTGCAACCGCACTCCAAAGTCTTCAATAGTCTTGAAAATGAAGTGTACCCCAATAGAGAGATCACACATGAGTCATCACCATGTTTCATATAATGAGGAATTACATTGTATGAAACTGTGTTTGCAGACCCATTGTGACCTGACATTGATTTACACTTAGCAATGATAATCTGCAAGACAATACTAGAAAAGCATATCAAATACAAAAGCAATTCAATCTTAGTTTAAGGGTGACTTCTCACAAATCAAAGTAATTGTGAATACAATTTCCAACAATCTCCCCCTATTTGTAGAAGTCAGAACCCTATATACTAAGTTGAATTACAGCAATATAGAATAAATATGCTACACTACACAATGATATGAAAATGAATAAGTAGAGAACATCAAATCAACAATTATATATATATGTCTAAATTGAATTGTTAAGAAGACTTGATGTTCAACAAAATCAGAACCAAAACAAAATATGTCTTGTCAGCATCAGCATTATCCTTCAAGAACTCCTTTTCCTCTTTTCTTCTTGCCTGGAGAAATAAGCATAAGGCTTGGGATGGTAAAATGGAGGTGGATCCGGAGCATCAGAATTATTATAACCAAAAGCCCTGAAATGAATTCTTCTCTTCCTTTGAGCTGTCTCATGTTTTTCCCATTCAAGTGAGCTGTAGCATTCAGATCTATTCATTTTGCCTTCATGGACTAACTTATAGGATTCAAGAATAATGTCTTTTGAGACTGGGCTCCAGATTTCTGGTAGAACCTTCTCAACCTGAGCTTTGCTATGGCCTGTAGAGCTAGAACTCGGAACAGATCTACTCGCAGAGGGACCTTCACCATGTTTTCTTTTTCTTTTGGTCCCAGCCCTATCTGACTGATCTTCAACTAAAGGAGCCTTCCCAAGTAGTTCTTCTGGCCTTGGAGAAAACTGAGGAACAGGAACATCTGGATCAATTTCTAACTCAGGAAAAATCTGATTATGAAGCCACGTTGCTGTTTTGAAGGAATAAGCATTAATATCAGCAATTTGCTTCAGCACCCTGGAAGAGAACTGATCAAACTGTGATTTCCATGAGCTTTGAATAGCTGACACAGATCTTTCCACTAAATCTGTCATTCTTTCCATTATAATGTCCTCCCCCTTTCTGACTTCTACAGATAGGGTTTGGAGAGTATCATCTTTGAAGTTTCCGACTTCATCAACAATCCTGAATGTATTTACTTCAGCCTTGTCTGACATTGAGTCTTGAAGCTTTGTCATTGTAACAGTCTGAGCCAACACTGTGCCTATACCTTCAGTTGCATGTTCAATTTGCTTGCTTCCTAGGCTCATCAATTCAGAGAGATTTTCATAATTGGATTTGATTTTAGCTAACTCCCTACCAAGATCACTTTCAACTGAGGCAATCTTCCTGTGAACAGTTGTCAAAGAGTTCTCAAACTGTTCACTCTGTTTCTTGAGCATAGCTTCAATCTTTCCCAGAAGAGAATCTGCATCAAGGATTGGAGGGGAAGGATGAAAAGAAGGAAGAGTAACAGCAGGGGCAGCAGCAGGAGCAACATCAGGGAGCTCTTCAATCTCAAGAGAATGAACCACATTTTCTTCTTCACAACCTAGCTCATCTGGAGCATACTTGGTTGTATCTAACTCTGACTCCCCCTCAACATGTAATAGGGGAGGTGATAATTCATGAACTGAATCAGCATCATCGTCTTCAAAAACAAAATCAGCACCAGACCCTGCCTTTTGGCCACTGGGACTGTGCACTTCAGATATTTCTAGTTGAATATTCTTAAGAACAGCTGAAACTATCTCATTTGCTAAAGAAGTTTCTGCTTCAATAACTGATGGAGAAGGAGGTGGTGGTGATGGAACTGAATCTTGAGTGTGAACATGAGAGGGTGATGGAATAGAATCTGAAGGATCTGACTGTGTCACTAATGGAATGAGTTCTGATGGAGCTGATGAGGGCTGACCTTTGGCTTTGGAACGGATTGGTAGCTTGGCTCGACCTGAGGCTTTAGAGTGAATCCGAGGAGGAGGAGGAGGAGAAGAAGTAACTTTGGGTACCTGACCTTCCGAAGATGGAATTGGAATTTCTGCTTCACTTGCAATTGCAGACTGATGAGTCTCCCCCTCAGAAGCAGCACTGGCCATTCCCGGCTTCTTGATTCGAATGTCCCATCTCTGCATGGAGAGGACATTGATCTTCTTGAGATGATGGAGAACTGTACCTTTGGACATGTCAAAGATAGCTGGGTTGAACTGATTCAGAAACAATGTGATGATCCGGGCAAATTTTGGAGAATTAATGCAAGCCTTGATATTGGAGAATAAGATTTTGCCCCAATATCTCTTTTTCCCTGACACAATTCCAACCATCAATAGAAAAGTCTCTTCAGACACATGCCCTTGTGTGCCTGTCTTGCAGAATAGAACTTTTAAGATAATGTCCACCAGGAGCTTCCCCACATCATTCGTCTTGTGCCTCTTCACTGCAGAAAAATCTGAATCCAGACCACAATACCTTGCTGTTCTCAACCAGTCATTGTCATCAAGCACCTCTTCAGTATCAAGCTCAGATAGATGCAAGTACTTCACGAGGGTCTTAGGTGAGATTTTTATCTTAATGCCCTTGACGAATGAGACCAACATCCTTCCTTCCTTGATAGGCTTCATATTGATAAAGAATTCTTCCACCTCATCAAACAGCACCCGGCAAGGATGCTCAAGAACGAAAGCAAGACCGGCGGCATCAAGCAAGCAAAACAGATTTTTGAAATCATCGGATAAACCGGCGATACCTGAGCGAACGACTTCATTGCCGACGCCGATCTTTGGATGAGGAGAAGGAGCCATTGAAGCACGAGGTAGAGAACTGTCGAGCGGATCAGATGACGAATCGAGAACCACCAAGAACCACCGAAGCACAGAGACCTGTCGCAGATTGTCGCCGCTCGAGAGAAAGTCGAAAGGTCGGGGAGGTCTCGGAAATGGATTTCGTGAACATCAAGTTTTCGATTTCTTATATATATATGATTTTGATTTGACGTTAAAGTGACATTTTGAAGAAAGATACAAAAGAAAACAGCGCGTTCCTGACGTTTGGAGTTCTTAAAAAAAACTATGTCTCGAGACATCGGGTATGTCTCGAGAACTCAGGAGTTTCAGCAAGTTATTTCCTTCATTGATGTCTCGAGTGATAACCCGTATCTCAAGACATCACCATATCTCGAGATCTTAAACTTGTCTCGAGAGAACCAACCTGTCTCGAGAGTTCCCTGAAGTCCTTTGGATGATGTCGAGATTTTAAAGTGACTTGAGTTGTCGAGAAAACAGATAGTTCCCGAGACAACATGTAGTTCTCGAGACATATGCCTGAAGTTTTCAGGAAAAGTTCTGAATTTTTGTAATCTTCATGTCTTCATGGTTTTGCTTGATTTGATCATTACTCCATGTTGAGCATTCCAAGTTCCGTCTTGAAGAAAGAGAACTTAGTCTCATCCAGTGGCTTCGTGAATATGTCTGCAACTTGCTTGTCCGTGGGAACATAACTCAGATTTATGTCACCCATCTCCACATGCTCCCGGATAAAGTGATATCGTAGCTCGATGTGCTTTGTCTAACTGTGAGAGACTGGATTATTTGCGATAGCAATTGCACTAGAAGAGTCGCAGAACATAGGAATGTCTTTGATCTTCATGTTGTAGTCTTGAAGTTGATTCTTTATCCATAGAAGTTGTGCGCAACAACTGCCAGCAGAAATGTATTCCGACTCGGCGGTTGATATTGCAACACAATTCTGCTTCTTGCTACTCCAGGAAATAAGTCTCCTTCCGAGGAATTGGCACGTCCCGGAAGTGCTTTTTCTGTCGTCTTTGCTACCTGCAAAGTCTGCATCTGAAAAACCAATTAGTTCGCTATCATTACTTCTTGGGTACCATAAGCCAAGATTTGGTGTGCCTTTAAGGTATCTCAAAATTCGCTTTGCAGCAGTGTAATGAGATTCCTTAGAGTTCACCTGATATCTAGCACATACACATGTAGAGAACATTATATCAGGTCTACTGGCAGTAAGGTAGAGCAAAGAGCCAATTATGCTTCTGTACTTGGTTTCATCAAAAGGTTTCCCTTTCTCATCCTTGTCCAGAGACGTAGCTGAGCTCATTGGAGTCCTCATAGAGGTTGCATTCTCCATTCCAATTTTCTTAATCAACTCCTTAGTGAACTTTGTCTGAGAAATGAAGATTCCATCTTCAGACTGTTTCACTTGAAGTCCTAAGAAGTATTTCAGCTCACCCATACTGCTCATTTCAAATTTCCCTTGCATAAGTTTAGAAAACTTTTTGCAGAGGTTATTGTCCGTAGAACCAAATATGATGTCATCGACATAGATTTGCACTAGCAAAATCTTGCCTTTTACTTCCCTAAGAAATAATGTTTTATCTATCTTTCCTCTTGTGAACTTGTTCTCAAGAAGAAAGTTAGATAGCGTCTCATACCAAGCTCGAGGAGCTTGTTTCAAACCATATAAAGCTTTTTGTAATAAATAAACATGATTGGGATGATGAGGATTAACAAAACCTGGGGGTTGTTCAACGTATACTTCCTCTTTAATGTCTCCGTTTAGGAACGCGGATTTGACATCCATTTGATATACGGTGAAACCCTTGAAAGAAGCATAAGCAAGGAAGAGTCTGATCGCTTCGAGCCTTGCTACTGGAGCGTACGTCTGATCGAAGTCGATACCTTCCTCTTGTCTGTATCCTTTAGCTACAAGTCTGGCTTTGTTCTTTATGATTGTTCCTTCTTCATCCAGCTTGTTTCTATATACCCACTTTGTTCCAATGACATTTTTGTCTTTGGGTTTTGGAACAAGTGTCCATACCTTACAGCGTTTGAATTGATTTAATTCTTCTTCCATAGCAATTATCCAAGATGGATCTTCATTTGCCTCTTGGAATTTCTTTGGTTCGACCTGCGAAAGAAAACTCAAATGCATATTCTCGTTAATGGTACCTCGTCTTGTTCTTATTCCTTCATGAGGATCTCCTATGATTTGATCAACTGGATGATCCCTCATGTGTCGTAGCCTGAGGTTCCTTGCATGATTTGGACCAATAGGAGTTTCTTCTACTGTTGGAGTATCTTCCTCCACTTGGATTGGCTCTTCATCAGGATGATCTTCTTCATAGGTAGTTATTGGGGGAATCTTGATGAAGTGTTGAGAATTTTCTTCAACTGGCTGATCCAAGCTTAAGTCCTGCAGCTTTGAACCTGTGTCTACAGAAGAAATGCTAGAGGAGCTGCCTTGTAGCATGCTCGTCTCATCAAATACAACATTAATAGATTCTTCTACCACTAGGGTTTTCTTGTTAAAAACTCTATATGCCCTACTATGGCTACTATAACCTACAAAAGTACCTTCAAAACTCTTTTCACTAAACTTAGTTTTGTAATGCTTTCCATTGTTTAGCACAAAGCATTTACTACCAAAGATTCGAAAATAAGAAATGGTCGGTTTCTTGCCCTTTAGAAGTTCATAAGGAGTCTTTTCATGGTTTTTGTTTATGAGTGCTCTGTTTTGCACATGGCATGCAGTATTGACAGCTTCAGCCCAGAAATATTCAGGTAGTGAAGAGTCACTCAACATGGTTCTGCAAGCCTCAATAAGTGTTCTATTCTTTCTCTCAGCTACTCCATTTTGTTGTGGAGTTCGGGGAGAGGAAAACTAATGAGAGATACCAAGGCTTTCACAGAATTCTGTCATGGCTCCAGATTCAAATTCTGTACCATGGTCACTTCTGATTTTGACCACCGAACAGTTGAATTCATTCTGGACTTGCCTGACAAAGCTAGTAAAAGTGTCAAAGGTATCTGACTTGTGTTTCAGAAAGAATACCCAGGCAAAACGAGAGTAATCATCTACAATAACCAATGTGTAAGACTTTCCTCCTAAACTCCTAATTTGCAAAGGACCAAACAAATCCATATGGAGCAGGTACAAACACCTGGTTGAATCTTTGCCAATAATGCTCTTAAAGGTAGCCATTGTTTGCTTGCCTTTTACACATGCATGACAAGGTCTATCTTTAACGCACTTAACATCTGGTGCATCGCGCACTAAGTTTTGAGAAAACAATTTATTAATAGTTTTGAGATTTATATGTGCTAATCTCTTATGCCATTGGTCAACAAGAGATGCACTATCTTTAGCTAAAAGACACACAGGAGTAGAAGATGATATACAAAGAAAATTTAAACAAAATATGTTTCTACAGCGAATGCCTGATAAAATCGTTTCATGATTTTCAGCCGACTTTATCAAACACTTATCCTTATGAAAATCAACAATGTATCATTTATCACAAAGTTGACTTATGCTTATCAGATTATGTTGTAATCCTTCCACATAAGCTACATCGGAAAACGATACATTACCATTAGAAATCATACCATAGCCTTTAGTTATTCCTTTGTCTGAACCGCCAAAAATAACTTTTGGACCGTTCGCAACTGGAATGTAGTTTTGCAAAAGGCTTCTTGTCCCGGTCATATGCCGAGAGCATCCACTGTCCAAGTACCGGATAGGATTTTTATTGGCCTTTGGACATACCTGCAAAAACAGATTATTTTGCCTTAGGAGCCCAAACAGATTTGGGTCCTTGGTCCCTTGTCAGTTGAGCATCACGATGAATGTTAACATTGCGAGTGGTCTGCCTTGCAACGTTCACTTGTGGTCTCCTAGTATACGTTGTGTTGAACCAACAATCAACGGCAAAGTGACCAATTTTGCCGCAGCACCAACAGTCGAATCTGTTGTACCTTCTTTTTACACTCTCCTGCTTAACTTTTTGAACGTTAGCTCTTGCAGGAGCAGTCCTTCTAGATGAGGATGCCTCAAGGGGGCAGCACACACAAGGTGGTACTGTCTTCTTCGACTTTGGTGCAACAGCCTTCACTTTTGGTGCTCTCTTAGCACTCGGGCCATGAACAAATGGACCGTACCCTTTCCGATTAATCTCTTGATAGGGTGCTTGAAAAGCACTATCACCAAAGTTTCGGGGAGGAGCCCATTCCTTATGATCATTCACAGGCGTAAAAGGAATTGGTCGTGTGAAATGACCATAGGAACTCTCCATATCATAGGCATTCGTAGGGAATATAACTCTCTTGAATGCTACAGGCTCTTGATGAGCTTTCCCTTTTTCTTTGGTGGTAGCTTTCTTAGCAACTAAACCATTCTTCTTAGCAATTGTGTTTTTAGAAGAATTGCTAGTACTAGCTTCATGCCCTATACCGCTTCCTTTTGCCTTCATGGTAAAAGTACCAATAATTGGCAGAACAGTTTTAGGTTGAGAGAATTCTTCAACCAACTTCTTCTCAGCCGCAAGCTGTTCCTCCAAGACTTTTATCGAATGATCTCTCAGGGCAAGAGTCTCTTCCGAGCTTTTGATCTTGTCTTTCAAGGCTTGGACGTCCTCTTTGAGAGAAGAAAATTCTTCAACTTCTTTTCTCAAGTTAGATTCCACCTCCTTGAGAGCCATGATCTCCTTACCCTGAGTTTTGACAACCTTTCGGCACTTGTCAAAGCTTTGGAGCATTTTGGTATATTGAGACATGAGCTCAGATTCATCGTCTGAGGGGTTATCCTTTTGTTCAGCCGAAGCATAATCAGAATCAGATAGAATAGTGTGATCATTTACCTTTCCGGTGTACGGGGGTGCTTCTTCATCATCAGACATGGCCATCAGGCCGAAGTAAGCTTCTTCTTCATCACTCGACTCATCGGAGTCACTGTCGCTCAGAGTTTTGGCTTTCTTAGCGACGAAACTTCTATCTGATTTCTTCTTTCCGTGAGTGGATTTCTTGTCTTCTTTTCTTCCACCTTCTTTCTTCTTGTAGGGACACTCAGCAATTATGTGCCCTGGCTTATTACAACAGTAGCAAATAATGTCAGAAGAAAAATGTTTGTACTGTTTCGATTTGTACCTGTCATTATTGCTTGAGCCCTTCCTGTGATAGTCGCCATCACGACGAGAATGTTTATGATCCGAGGAAGACGGCTTGTTGTTCATGTGCCTTCGTTTGTTCAGCAGTTTCTTAAACTGACGGGAAATCAAAGAGAACTCCCCATCAGACAGTTCGGAACAGGAGGAGCTGGCTTCCGATTCTTCTTCATTATCAGATTCTTTTTCTCTGATCGGTATCATGGCTTTGCTCTTCTGTGAACTCTCTGCCTTCAAGGCTAAGGTTCTTTCTTTGCTTGAAGCTCGATTTACATCCTCTTCAGACTTTCGGATGTTCATTTGCAGTTCATGAGACAACAGCTTCCCAAATAGATTTTGAGGTTCTAGACTGGGCAGTTTTCCAAACTCTCTAATAGCAACAATCTTGCTATCCCAGTCTTTCGTTAGGGAACGCAAGAATTTGTCATTTAGTTCACCGTTTGTGAACTCCCTGTCGTAGTTCCTCAAACCATTGACTATCTTGAAGAATCTTTCGTACGCATCAGCAATGCACTCCTTCTTATTCTGCTTAAATGCCTCATACTCTTGATTAAGTAGAGACCTTCTATCTTCTCTTACCTCGTCAGTACCTTCCATTAGAACAATTAAGGATGTCCACATCTCTTTGGCTGATTTGCAGTGGATTAAGTTTTGCAACATGGAGTCGTCCACTGCACTAGCAATTATGTTCTTAGCCTTCTTGTCAAGAGCAACAAGAGCTATCTCATCCTTAGTCAAGTCCATCATTTTCTTAGGTATCTGAACAGTAGGATTTGTTGATGAAGCGGTCATTGGCACATGGGGACCTTCTTCCACGACTTGGAAGATTCTGGGATCTGCAGCTTCCATATAAAAACGGACTCTTTCCTTCCACATAGGAAAGTTGGCCTTAGTGCAGATGGGCAGTTTCAGAGAGGATTCCTTGACTCTATCCATGGCTTGCTAGCAACTAGAAGGATGGACCCTGTTCAAGGTGTTAACCAGCAACGAACAACGACCCTCTGATACCAATTGAAGTATCTAGTTGCCTACCTAAATCACCTAGAGGGGGGTGAATAGGTGATCTCTACGTCTTTTGCGGAATTAAGAATTAAACGTAAAGCACAACACACAAAATAGATCACAGCCACAGATAACACCAGGAATTTATAGTGGTTCCCCGTACTTGGGTACTCCACTGCCGGCCTCGCCAATCTAGCACCACAGCTAGACTTGACTACTCACTAAAACTCGGATCAGAATGATCCTACAAACTCGGAGTCAAACTCCTACAATCTCAGAGAGAACCTCTCTTACAACTCGGAGAAAAACTTCTCCTACAACTCGGAGAACAACCTCTCCTACAGCTCGGAGATAACAATTCCTACAAAGATGATAAAAGGTTTTGAACAAAATGATACCAGATCTGAATAACAGAGGCGTTTTCTTCCTTCTTCTTGAATGGCTTTTGAGAACGATGAGGAAAAACAATGATCCTTCAAATCTGTCTTTGGCAATCCGAAACGATCCAATAGAGGTTGTAGATTCAGAACACGGATCGATCGAATCCTTCTTTGATAGAAATCAGCAACTCAAATGAGTAGATCGATCTCCAATCGTAGGCGACAGCGAGGCGGCGCTTTTCTCGTTCTTTTTTATCGGGAGAGAAAATTAGGGTTTAGAATGACTCAAAAAACTTCTGATAAACAACCCAAGAGCGATCCTATATATAGAGGGCAAGATTAAGGGTTAAATCGACCTTAAACACACTCAATATAGCCGTTAGGATCGGGAAGGAGCATTTACGATCTGTCAAGAACAGAGAAAAGAGAATAGAAATAAACGGACAGAATTCTCGAGACAAAAGAGATCTCTCGAGAACTAACGGATCTCTCGAGATATGAAACAAAGAGAGCAGGAAAGAGATGTCTCGAGAACTCGATGATCTCTCGAGACATACAAAGATTTCGGTAAAAAGGACTTTCGAGACATGCTTGATCTCTCGAGTCATCAAGAACAGAAATACCGAGATCCAAAGAACTTGCCTCTCGAGACATGTCAGAACTCTCGAGACATGCATGATCTCTCGAGACATAACCTTAGAAAAAAAAATTGTTTTCAACAATTTTCTTTTCTTCTCTTGAACACTTGCTGCAACCGCACTCCAAAGTCTTCAATAGTCTTGAAAATGAAGTGTACCCTAATAGAGAGATCACACATGAGTCATCACCATGTTTCATATAATGAGGAATTACATTGTATGAAACTGTGTTTGCAGACCCATTGTGACCTGACATTGATTTACACTTAGCAATGATAATCTGCAAGACAATACTAGAAAAGCATATCAAATACAAAAGCAATTCAATCTTAGTTTAAGGGTGACTTCTCACAAATCAAAGTAATTGTGAATACAATTTCCAACATCACGCGTTGTTGAATAGATAGGCATAGGATACTTTGGTTGCTCGGCCCTTTCGTCATTTCTTAGGATTACTACCCTTCGGGTTATGCGTATTTCTTCCTAGGTTTCGCAAGGCGTTTTTCTTCTTGGCGAGGGCTCGCCTCTTACCCATTGTCGGCAACCTTTTTGCCGAGGACCAGTTGTCCGGGATCGTGTACGATTGATTCTCGCCACTCGCCTGTCATCGTGCGAAATTTCTCTTTGCCGAACGAACAGGTCCACCGAGCGAGACGGAGTATTCTAGCATAAAGACCTTATCCTTACCAGCCTTTCCAGAGATCAACCTGAACCCCCCGTCTAGTGAGAGCCCGGGGATTGTGTACAATTGATTCTCGTCACTCGCCTGTCGTCGTGCGAAATTTCTCTTTGCCGAACGGACAGGTCCGCCGAGCGAGACGGAGTATTCTAGCATAAAGACCTTATCCTTACCAGCATTTCCAGAGATCAACCTGAACCCCCCGTCTAGTGAGAGCCCGGGGATTGTGTACAATTGATTCTCGCCACTCGCCTGTCGTCGTGCGAAATTTCTCTTTGCCGAACGGACAGGTCCGCCGAGCGAGACAGAGTATTCTAGCATAAAGACCTTATCCTTACTAGCCTTTCCAGAGATCAACCTGAACCCCCCGTCTAGTGAGAGCCCGGGAGCGGAATCGATCCGGGGCATTCCAGCTGTACAACCCTCATTCTCCGAGGGTGGACCCCCCCAAGGCCACGTAGGCAGAGGTCAAAGTCAAAGAGTCAATACAACAGTCAAGCCTAGGAGCAGAAGACACCCTAGGCGAGTATGGGTGCACTCGTGCGAGTAACTCGGATACTCGCCAAAAGGTGGGCGACCATAGGTGATACTCGCTCATCTGCCCGGGGAGATCGCCTCAATGTCGCTAGTCGTCGGGCAAGGGCTGGGCTATAAAAACCCCCCCTACTCCTTGGTTTTCCTATAAATAGGACCCCAGGGGTACTTGGATTGGCACCTGGACTTGAGCTCTCGAAACCCTGCTCTTGCATTCTGGAACCTGTCGCACTTGGCCGCTACTCCCGGTACTAGCCAAGTCGGTGCCTTCCTCGTACCCTGCTCGGCCGTTCTTTGGTCTTGGAGGGGAAGTCTCTTCGGAGCTTCTGGGTACGTGGTGGGACCTCCCTGCCGCAGCACCTGGGGTCCTGTGTGTTGTTCTTCTAGCTCTTCAGTAGTCGCCAGCTTAGTCGTCTCGTTGGACTGCTGGGCGAGTAGCCTCCGGCTGCATCGGTCCGAATCTTGAGGTCAGGATTTTCCTGGCGTCAACACTTTGGTGCGGTGAGCGTGTATCGTAGTCGGAGAAGGAAAGTTCAGCAGGAAGCCGAGATGGTCGTAGGTGGCGACCATGAGGAGGTAGTCGGCAACTCGACCGCGAGTGGCGAGTTCGTGACACTAGCGGTTCTCGAAGCCTTCGCACAGCGCATGGAGGGAGCCTTCGCGCAGCGCATGGCGGGGATCTTGCAAACAGCGCTTCAGCCGCGCGCCGAGGTCACGACGACCTCGCCGCATCGCCCAATTCCGTCCGAGGGAGGGAGTCCCCCTCGGCGAGCAGGAAAGGAGCACGTGGAGGATGAAACCGAGCGACCAAGGAGGTCGCAATTCTACCAGCCAACCTCGCAAGGCATTCGCTTCCGCGAGCCGTGCGAGCAGGGGAGATACCAGGATACTCACCCATATGGCGAGTATGGAGGTGATACTCGCCAGGTTGAGGATCGTCGCCGGGCAGGAGGGAGGAGCCCCTTCTGCGAGGAGATCCTTGCCGCGCCAGTGCCAGAGGGGTTCAGGGACCCCGCCTTGATTTACTATTCGGGGAAGGAGGACCCCGTCAGGCACATTCAATGGTTCGAGGATATTGTCTCTATCCGAACCATGTCGGACGCCTTCAAGTGCAGGTTGTTTGCCATCACCTTCCGTGCAAAGGCCTGGGACTGGTTCCACCAGTTGCCCGTCGGCTCGATCTACTGCTTTGAAGACCTGTGCCGTGGGCTGACAACCCGTTTCGACACGGCCCGGAAGCTGAAGAAGGAGGCAACGACCTTGTTTTATCTGGTGCAAAGGCCAGATGAGGCGTTGGGACCTTACATCGAGCGTTTTCAGGAGGAGGTCCTGCAGATCCAGGAGGTGGATAGCAACATCCTGTTGCTGGCCTTGACATTCGGCATAAGTCAAGGCCTCTTCAAGTTGGAGCTCAGTAAAAACCCCCCCTACCCCTTGGTTTTCCTATAAATATGACCCCAGGGGTACTTGGATTGGCACCTGGACTTGAGCTCTCGAAACCCTGCTCTTGCATTTTGGAACCTGTCGCACTTGGTCGCTACTCCCGGTACTAGCCAAGTCGGTGCCTTCCTCGTACCCTGCTCGGCCGTTCTTTGGTCTTGGAGGGGAAGTCTCTTCGGAGCTTCTGGGTACGTGGTGGGACCTCCCTGCCGCAGCACCTGGGGTACTGTGTGTTGTTCTTCTAGCTCTTCAGTAGTCGCCAGCTTAGTCGTCTCGTTGGACTGCTGGGCGAGTAGCCTCCGGCTGCATCGGTCCGAATCTTGAGGTCAGGATTTTCCTGGCGTCAACACCAGCACCACCACTTGTCACCTTGCCAGCCTCTCCAGAGATCAACCTGAGCCCCCCGTCTAGTGAGAGCCCGGGAGCGGAATCGATCTGGGGCATTCCAGCACCAACACTTGTCACCTTGCTAGCCTCTCCAGAGATCAACCTGAACCCCCCGTCTAGTGAGAGCCCGGGAGCGGAATCGATCTGGGGCATTCCAGCACCAACACTTGTCACCTTGCCAGCCTCTCAAAAGATCAACCTGAACCCCCCGTCTAGTGAGAGCCCGGGAGCGGAATCGATCTGGGGCATTCAGCACCAACACTTGTCACCTTGCCAGCCTCTCCAGAGATCAACCTGAACCCCCCGTCTAGTGAGAGCCTGGGAGCGGAATCGATCTGGGGCATTCCAGCACCACCACTTGTCACCTTGCCATCCTCTCTAGAGATCAACCTGAACCCCCCGTCTAGTGAGATCCCGGGAGCGGAATCGATCTGGGGCATTCCAGCACCAACACTTGTCACCTTGCCAGCCTCTCCAGAGATCAACCTGAACCCCCCGTCTAGTGAGAGCCCGGGAGCGGAATCGATCTGGGGCATTCCAGCACCAACACTTGTCACCTTGCCAGCCTCTCCAGAGATCAACCTGAACCCCCCGTCTAGTGAGATCCCGGGAGCGGAATCGATCTGGGGCATTCCAGCACCAACATATCCAACCTTTGTCACGCCGGCACGGCAGTAGTTATAAGCATCATAAGAAAGGAGTAAGACGTTAATTAAACAACATAATAAAGCTCTCAAGGGTAAAACCTTTTCAAATCATCCCCACTTCGGGCTCGGTCGAGGGGTACCCCTTCCACATCCTGGAGGTGATACTCTCCCGACTTGAGCACCCCGCTTACAATATATGGACCCTCCCAGTTGGGGTTAAGCTTACCCATCGTGGCCCCTCTGTCGGCTGCGTCGACCTTCTTCAGGACTAGATCTCCTTTCTGAAAGTGTTTTATCCGGATATGTTTGTCAAAATATCGAGCCATCCGCCGCTTGACCTCTTCCTGCCTGATGGTGGCCAAGTCCCGGAGTTCTTCCACCAGGTCCAAGGACAGCCTCTGCTCTACATTGTTACCTTCTAACCACTCTTCATCCCCCTCGCTCGCAGCGATCACCCGGGGGGTCTTTACCTCCAACTCTATGGGGAGAACGGCCTCGGACCCGTGAGAGAGCTTGAATGGAGTCTCCCCGGTGGCGGTATTCGGAGTAGTCCTCATGGCCCAGAGGACGGAGGGTAGCTGTTCCACCCAGTTTCCCCGAAGGTTCTCCACTTTCTTTTTTAATAGGTTAACGATTATTTTGTTCGCCGCCTCCACATGCCCATTGCTCCTCGGGTGGTGGACCGATGCGAACCTGAGGTCAATGCCGAGCTGAGCGCAGAAGCCGACAAACTCTTCACTAGCAAACTGCGGCCCATTGTCCGTCACTATAGCTAGAGGGAGTCCGTGCCTGCAAATTATCTCCCCCCACACAAAATTCCTTACAACCTGAGAGGTTACCTTAGCGAGTGCTTTCACTTCTACCCACTTGGAGAAGTAGTCGATCATGACCAGCAGGAACTTCCTTTGGCTACTGGCTTGGGGAAAAGGACCGACCGGGTCCAGCCCCCATATGGCGAAGGGCCAGGGGGCCGTGATGGTCTGGAGCCTTTGAGCTGGGAGGAGTTGGAGCAGAGCATAGAGCTGGCACTTCGGACACTTTCTTGCGAACTCTGCCGCATCCTTGCTGAGAGTGGGCCAGAAGTAGCCTTGCCTCAACACCCTCCCTTCCAGGGTCCGACTCCCGGAGTGACTGCCGCACTCCCCGGAGTGGATTTCTTCCAGCACTCTCGGAACCTCCTCCTCGGAGACACAACGGGCCAGGAGTCCCGAGAGGGTCTTTCTGTATAGCCCTCCTGCATGCAAGGAGTAATAGGCGGACTTATACCTGAAGCGTCTCTTGTCCACGTCCTCTCCAGGGAACTGCCCGGAGGATAGGAAGATGATGAACGGATCCATCCACGAGGCTTGTTGATCCACCTCCATCAATTCTCCTTCCTCGATGGAGGGCCGGAAGAGTTCCGAAGTCGTCCCTCCCGCTCGGGGACCGAACTTGGCTAAGAGGTCCGCCTGGGTGCTCTCCTCCCTCGGCACGTGCTTGATGGAGAAGGTGCGGAACTGCCCGATGACCCCCTTAACCTTCTCTAGGTATAGTAGGAGGGTCGGGTCCTTTGCTTCAAATTCTCCCTTGATCTGGCATGCTACCACCATGGAGTCCGTGGAGACCTCCACATCCTGCACACCTAGTTCCCGGGCCAGTCGGAGGCCCGCTATCACTGCTTCGTACTCAGCCTGGTTGTTGGTAATTGGGAAAAGGATGTTTAAGGCTTGCTCAATCCGAGTCCCCTGAGGACTTACCAGGACCATTCCCCCTCCATAGGAGTATTTTCCCGACGCTCCGTCCACCAACATCTTCCATGCCTCTGGGGGAGGTGGCTCGTGCTCCCCCACTTCGGCTGCATAGTCGGCCATGAAGTCTGCCACCGCCTGAGCCCTGATGGACGTCCTGGGCACGAACGTGATATTGAATTCACTTAGCTCCACGGACCACTTTGCCAATCTTCCTGAGTGCTCCACTCCTTCCATGATTTTACGGAGCGGGTGGTCCGTCACCACCTTGATTGAATGGGCTTGAAAGTAAGGTCGGAGCCTCCGGGCCGACACCACCAATGCGAAGGCCAACTTTTCCAAGATCGGGTACCGGAGTTCTGCCTTCTTCAGCACTCGGCTGACGTAGTAGATAGGAAATTGTTTCTTCCCCTCCTCCCGGATCAACACGGAACTTACTGCTTCGGACCCTACCCCCAGGTACAGGGATAGGTCTTCTCCTGACCTCGGTCCCTGGAGCAGAGGGGTTTGGGTGAGCTGTTCTTTCAGAGCCTGGAAGGCCTTCTCGCACTCCGGGGTCCATTCAAACTTCTTGTTTCCCCGCAGTACCTTGAAAAAGGGTGCACACTTTTCTCCCGCCTTGGAGAGAAACCTGCTGAGCCCAGCCAACTTCCCTGTAAGGCTCTGAACCTCTTTCGGATTCCTCGACGACCCCAACTCCATCACCGCTTTAACTTTGTCCGGGTTAGGTTCCACTCCTGCGGGGGTGAGCAAGTGGCCCAGGAACTTCCCTCGGCTCGCCCCGAAGACACACTTCAAGGGATTGAGTTTCATCTTGTACCGCCGCAGGGTCCCGAACGTCTCCTCAAGGTCTTGGAGGTGAGACCCAAGGTCTCGGCTCTTCACCATGAGGTCGTCAACATAGACTTCTAAATTTCTTCCTTTCTGCTCGCGGAAGACCCTATCCATCATCCTTTGGTACGTAGCCCCTGCGTTCTTGAGCCCGAAGGGCATCATATTATAGCAATAACATCCATCCCCCGTGATGAAGGAAACATCCTTGATGTCCGGGGGGTGCATGCGGATTTGATGGTAACCTGAAAAAGCATCTAAGAAAGACATTGCAGAAAAACCAACGGCTGAGTCAACCATCGCGTCGATTCTGGGCAGGGGGTAGCAATCTTTCTAGCGTGATTTATTAAGAAGCGAAAAGTCGATACACATACGCCACTTACCTCCTCCCTTTTTTACCATAACGATGTTGGAGACCCAGCCTGGATACTGGATCTCCGATACAAAGCCTGCCTGCAGGAGTTTGCCCACCTCCTCGCGGATGGGCCCTTCCAGCTTGTCTGCGACGGCCCTCCTCTTCTGGCGGATGGGGCGGGCGCCGGGGTCGAGGTTGAGGCGATGGCAAGCCACATCCGCGTCGATCCCGGGCATTTCCGCGGCGCTCCAAGCGAAGACGTCCACGTTCTTCTGTACGCAAGCCAGAATCTCCGCTTGATCTCCACCACCCCCAGCCGGGTGGTGACCTCGAGCTCTACGACCTCGTCCACAGCCTCCAACCGGGACTGCTCTCCCCAAGCCCTCTCCTCTTCGGCACACATGGGAGCCTGGGTTTCCTCCTCGACTTCCTTCTCTACCATCATCAGCTCTTCCACCCTTCCCTCCTGGGCCTTCTCTTCTCCTTCCTTTCCTTCCTCCCGGGGTACCTCAGCTACCCCTTCCTGGGCATGGACTTCACCTCCCTCCATCTTCTCCTCTGCTACCTCCATACTTCCGGCTTCGGCCGCCTCCTCCATCATCCTATCCCACTCCTCAGCTTCTCCCATCCAGGAGATGGTGTTGACAGCTGTTACGTAGCACTGTCTTGCCACCTTGGGATCCCCCCTGATCTGCACCTGAACCCCTCCGTCGTTGAACTTAAGGCATTGATGAAAGGTAGAAGGGACACAGCGGAACGCGCTGATGAGTGGCCGTCCGAAGATAGCGCTGTAACTGCTTGGGGCGTCCACTATGACAAAACGACAGTTCCAGGACTGCCCACCCAGGGTCACATGAAGCCCTACTCCCCCTTCTACTTCCTTCCTCTCCCCTGAGAATGCGAACAGAGGGCCATCTGAGTCCAACACCCTCCTGGGCTCCACCTCCATCTTGTCGAACGCCTTCTTGAAGATGACGTTGACCGAACTTCTGTTGTCCACTAGGATCCGGGAGACGGTGAAGTTCTCGATCGCCGTCTGAATAACCAGCACGTCGCAGAACGGGTCCTCATAGCCCGACATGTCTTTTTGGGTGAAAACGATTTTTTCGGCCGGGGGTGGAGCGGTGGATGTCGAAGCCACGCTCCGGCGGTAGATGGTATGGAGGCTAGCCTTGCGGGTCGCCTCCACCCCTACCCCCCCATGGATCACCCCGATCCCTCCTCTACTTCCCATATCGGTTCTATCCTCACACCTTTCCTCGTCCTCCTCTCGAGGTTCGACCTCCACGATCCTTACTGGCTGCTGCTGTGGTGGCGCGGGCGCTCCGCCCCTCTTTACTTCCAGGAACTCCAGACAGGTGTCTGTCGAGTGACCTTCCACATCATGGAAGATACAATATGGCAACACCACTTCCCTTGCCTCGGCCTCTGCCACCCTATTCCTTCTCCTCCTAGCAACTGCCGTTTCTACCACTCCTCCCCTTCCTCTTCCTCTACCTCTTCCCCGTCCAATTGACATGGCCTGTTGGGGAGGGGGAGGCATTTGCATCGGACCTTGCCTCCATCCTAACTGGGGGGGCCTCCATTGACCTCCGACATGGTTACCCCTTCCTGGGTCGTAACCCCTTCCCTGGACTTGCATTCCTCCACCTTGTGGCCTCCAATCCCCCTCCGGGGCCCGGGGCTCTTCCCTTCTCCTGACCTCCTGCTGCCTCACCTCCGGCTCACTGAGCTTTGCTAGCCTCTTGGTGAGCTCTGGATTGGCT
This sequence comes from Dactylorhiza incarnata, assembly GCA_033032865.1. Taxonomy (NCBI): domain Eukaryota; kingdom Viridiplantae; phylum Streptophyta; class Magnoliopsida; order Asparagales; family Orchidaceae; genus Dactylorhiza; species Dactylorhiza incarnata. The sequence continues at coordinate 12,193,557 of JAWHQI010000053.1, forward strand.
TCCTCACTCGCGACTTCCTCCGACACCCTCTCCATCAGCTCTTCATAGGAGACGGGGGCTTTTCTCTTCAACGCCATCTTGAAGAAACTCTCTTTCAACCCGATCGTGAAGGCGAGTTGGAGTGCAAACCCAGGCATCTCCTGAGTGAGCTGCACTTCCTCCTGGAACCGATCGGTATACTGAGCCAGCGACTCCCGGGGTCCCTGCTTCACTGCGAAGAGGGAATCAGCGTCCTTCTTCCTCTTTTTTGAGGTCGAGAACCTCAGCAAAAAACTTCGGCGCAAATCCTCGAACGAGTAGATTGACCCTGCAGGGAGATGATGGAACCAGTCCCTGGCCTTCTCCTTGAGGGTGACGGCAAAGAGCCGACACTTGAAGGCATCTGACATCGGCCTGATGGAGACCGAGTCTTCGAAACTCTGCAGGTGCTGGACAGGGTCATCTCTACCGTTGTAGTACACCCGGTCCCATTCTCCAAATCCCCCCGAGACGGGTGCGGAAAGCACCAACTCGCAAAAGGGGCTTCCCCCTCCTGTCACTCTTCCTGGCTCCACTCGTCCCCCGAGCTCGCTCGCCAAACTTGAGCTCGCCGGGACTGTGCTCGCGAGGGCGGTGCTCGCCTGAACCACCCTGACCGTCGCCGCTTCCTCTTGGCGCGTACTCGCCTGCGTCGCGCTCGCTGGGACGGAGCTCGCCAACACTGAGCTCGCTGGCACGGAGCTCGCCGGACTGGCGAACAACACTCGCCCTTCCTTGCTCTGACCTAGACCAACGGCAACTTCCTTTCCAGCCCTTCCTCCTGGTGCCTCCTCGCCGACTGTTGTAGGGGGAGGGGGCGCCCGAGGGGCTGGGGTCGCAAACTCGCTTCGCAGAGCTGTGACCGTGAACCCCAATGTGTCGAGCACCTCCTTTCTGAAATCCGCGAGCATCCTAGCCCTCGCCTCCTGAGGAGTCTCGCCGAACTCCTCGCCCTGCTCCTCATCTCCCGCCATAACCCTTCTCTGGAACTTTCTTGAACCAGCCACGCTCCACGCTCACCGCACCAAAATGTTGAAACCGTTTTCTCGGTTTCCCGTAGAGCTCGGGGCCCTCACCGAGATGAGGGGCGGCTAGCCCTTACTGATCCCTCGGGGAGGGTAGACGGAAGATTGGGGAATTGACTAAGACCTTAGTCACAGCGAGGAGGTCCCTCCACTAACCCGGAAGATCGTTGAGCGCTTCCCCTCCCAAGCCAAAGCTGAGATTCGGGCACCTTGGAGAGCTCGGGAAATGCTAACCAAAGAAAGCCTAAGGAGAGGGAAGCTGACATGAGATCCTCTCCAAAGGTGCCCTTAAGGTCCTATTTATAGATTTTCTGATCTGGTCTGCAAATAACAGGATTCCGCCTTTAGATTTTACTATCTGCACCCCAAATGGGTCTGCTAACAGCCAAACTCCGCTGTTTGGAGAGGCTAAGGGCAGACCACCAAGGGTAAAATGGTAAGTTGACCCTAATGATTTATGGATAAGGGGTTGCGATGACCTTACTGTCGGAGCTCTCGCAGGCCTTCTCGCGGGTCATGTCCGCGATATCTCTTCCGGGGGATCGCCTCGCGAGAACCTTGCTGAAGGAGTTCTCGCGGGTCCTCTCGCGAATACTGCCCGCGGCGTCTCTTTTAGAGGGTCGCCTCGTGAGGACCTCGGTGCCTATTTTGGTGGTCTGTCGAGGTCTCATCGGCTGAGGGTCAGTCTTCGGCGAGGTCTGGGCCTCGCCACTCCCGTCTCGCTTGACTTCCTTACCTGGCGAATATCGGGGTTGTACAAGATGCAATCTCTTTTGCTTGAGACTTGACTACCTTGCGGCATTTGTCAAATCCTTCCAAAACGGCTTTATACCGAGTCACTAATTCTGAATCTTCCTCTGAAGAATAGCCTTCATTTGCATTGGATCCAGTTTCAGATGCAGAAAGAGGAGAGTACGAGTTTACCTTCCCCTTGTATGAGGAGACGCTTCCTTCCTCATCTGAATATGTCATAAGCCCAAAATAGGCTTCAACATCTGAGCTTGACTTCCCTGAGTCACTGTCGCTAAGAGTCTTAGTCTTCTTTGCTAAGAAGCTATTTTCTTCTTTCCTTTTTCCTTTGAAGGATTTCTTCTCTTTCTTCTTTTTGTAAGGACATTCCGAACTTATATGTCCTGGCTTATTACAACAATAACAGATAATATCAGTCGAAATATGTTTGTTCGGTTTGGTTTTATACCTGTCGTTGTTGTGTTCTTTCTTGTGATGTTCATCATCACGCCTTGATCTTCTTTGGCTCCTTTTTTCTGAGCAATTTCTTTAATTTCTTAGAGAGTGAAGAGTACTCTCCATCGGACATGTCTGAGCTTGATGTGCAAGCCACAGACTCATCGTCTTCATCTGATGACTATGTCCTTTCAGATGATCTAGCTTTACCTCTTCTTGCCTCTTTGGCCTTCAGTGCCACGGACTTCTCCCTTCCAGAGGTCGAGCATCCTACTTCTTCAGCTTTTCTAATACTCAGCTTTAGCTCATGTGATAGGAGCTTGCCAAACAATATTTGTGGCTCCATCGTAGCCAACTTTCCGAATTCCGGGATAGCAATTGCCTTGGTATCCCATTCTTTCGTCAGGGATCTCAAGAACTTGTCATTTAATTCTCCGACGGTGAATTCTCGGTCATAATTCCTAAGACCATTTACGATTTTAAGGAACTTCTCATAAGTGTCTGAGATGGAGTCTCTCGGATCTTGCTTAAATGCTTCATACTCTTGATTCAGCAAAGATCGTCGATCATCTCGCACTTCTTCTGTACCTTCCATGAGAACCACTAGGGAATCCCACATTTCTTTTGCAGACTTGCAGTGTATCAGATTTTGCAACATAGAATCATCCACTGCACCGGCAATGATGTTCGTGGTCTTTTTATCCAAAGAGACGAGAGCAATCTCATCCTTGGTCAACTCCAACATTTTCTTCGCTATTTGAATATTAGAATTAATTGAAGAAGGTTTCATGGGGACATGAGGGCCTTCTTCCACAATTTGAAAAATTCTTGGATCTGCAGCTTCCATGAAGAATTTTACTCTTTCTTTCCACATCGAAAAATTTTCTTTTGTGCAAACTGGCAACTTGACGGAATCCTTGGATTTATCCATTCCGGACATACTGTCTCTTGCAAACTAGATTTAGAGATCTTGTTCAAGGTGTTAGCCTTTTAATGAACAATCTACCTCTGATATCAATTGAAAGTATCTAGTTGCGACCTAAATCACCTAGAGGGGGGTGAATAGGTGGTTTCTATGTCTTTTTGCGGAATTAAAAGTATAAGAAATAAAGCGCACAGAAAACCAAAGAGCACAGTACACACAAGGATTTATAGTGGTTCCCCGTACTTGGGTTGTCCACTTTGCACCTCACCTATCTAGCACGACCGGCTAGACTAGGCTACTTCACTAACAGGATTATCAATAATCCTACAAAAACTCGGAGCAAACCACTCATACAAAAACTCGGAGCAAAGCCACTCCTACAAAAACTCGGAGCAAAACCACTCCTACAAAAACTCGGAGGAAAACCTCCTACAAGAATATGTAAAAGATTTTTACAACACTTTGGAATGAAAAACAATCTTCTTGAAATCTCAAAGAGATTTGACTTCAGATCTGAGAAAATCGGTCCTCTTCTTTCTTGCTTGAGAAATAAAGTCTTGCACCAGAAGATTGAAGAAGAAGAAAAACCTTGCTTGAAAAACCTTGATCTGAATACTTGAGTCGACTTGATCAGGAAGATAGTAGAGAGATTCCGAATAGCTTGATCTTGTCGACTACCCTTGGCGATGAAGAATCGCAAACTACTTTCTTGTTGCAGACGAAGAACTTGCATGAGAAAATAATATCATCCAACAGAATAAGAGAGAAAGAAAAATCTGTATGAAATATTTGCACTCTTCACTTCCCTTTTCACGATTAACCCTGGTTATAAAATCAGATGGAATATATATTGATAGCTCCTCTTCAAATCGGCTAAATAAAATAAATAAGGAATATTTTATGTCCAACGGCTCTCCAAAGAAATTAAGGAATTAAATTAATTCCAACGGCTATAATCAAGAATTAATTAGGAATAATATATTCCAACGGCTCTCTCAAATAATCTTCTTACAGCTGTCTGCATGAATTAAGGAAGAAGATCCGTGAAGCAATAATGAGGATTTAATGGCAATTTGAATTTTGAAACAGCGCAAACGAAAATCTGAATTCTGTCAAAATTTCGTCGAACGAAATTGAGTTCGACGAAATACTTGCTTTTCGTCGAACGGAGATCAGAGCCTGTGATCGACGAAATATATATATAAACAACGCCAGCGAAAATCTGTCGATCTGGGAAGATTTCGTCGAACGGGCAGTGTTCGGCGAAATTTAAATATTTTAGTCGAACGGTGCTCGACGAAATTCGTTCAGCTATTAGCACACCAGAGAATGACGAAAATTCTTCTCCATTCCGTTCGTCGAACGTCGATCGACGAACGTCAGCTTCATTCGACGAATTTTACGTTCGACGAAATTCTGAGTTCGACGAATTTTACGTTCGACGAAATTCTGAGTTCGACGAATTTTACGTTCGACGAAATTCTGAGTTCGACGAAAATTCCATATTTCGTCGAACGGAATTTCCTTAAGAAAATTTTCAATTTCTTTCCTTTCTTCCAGCAACTCCCTCTTAGCTTTCCTTTGTGTTTGAATATAAAGTACACCCCAATAGAGAGATTTCACATAAGTTAACACTTTGGTCTATCCCATGAGGAATTACATAGTATAGTCCTGTGTTGAACAACTTATTGAAACCTTACATTGGTTTGCACTTAACCATTTAGAACCTGCAAACACATAATTGAAGATAACATCAAATACAACTCAATTCAACTTAGTTCAAAGGAACACTTCTTAAAATCAAAGTAATTGTGGCTACAATACCCAACAAGGTGTTTACCCTACCACAATATTTATTGCGCGATATCACCGTAGCCAAACACTCTACAACAACACTTTCTCAAAAAACATCGTAACTGATATGCACTCATTCGCAGAACCAAGGGGTGCATTTAGCCAAAACCCCACCATGAGTAAGTGGGGATAGTGGAGACTTGACAAGTCTCGCGACAATGAGAGTGGGGAATGAACCACCATGACAATCAGAACCCGCTCATACGACAACGAAGCCACGCCCCTATCAGTCGAAACCGCATAGAAGCACGATGACTACAGATGCGAGCCGCCTCATTCATCGTCATCGAAGGGGAGCTCTATCGGCGGGCCTTCTCAGGACCTTACCTAAAATGTCTTCCAGAAACAGAAGCAGAATACGCCTTAAAGGAGGTTCGTAATGGTATCTGTGAGGAACACCTAGGCGCCAGAGCTCTGGATCGAAAAATCCAGCGTCAGGATTTTTATTGGCCAACCATGAAGAAAGACATGGGCGAGTTCGTTCAAAAGTGTAAGAGTTGTCAACTCCACGCGAACATACCCCATCAATCCTCATCTCTCTCACAGAACTCCAAGGCGCCTGGTCATTTGCTCAATGGGGAATCGATCTGCTCGCCCCCCTCCCCATGGCATCTAGCCAGAGAAAGTTCATCATCATGGCAATTGATTACTTCACCAAATGGGTGGAAGATGAACCCCTCGCCAAAATCACCGAAAGAGAACGCCAAGCAATTCGTATGGATGAACATCGTTTGTCGCTTCGGAATCCCGGTAGTGATCGTCGCCGACAATGACACTCAATTCACAGGGATGTCATTCACCAAAATGTGTGAAGATCTGAAAATTAATCTCCGCCATACGGTCGTAGCTCATCCGCAAACTAATGGACAGATCGAGGTAACAAACCGCACCATCCTCAAATGACTCAAGACTCGCCTACAGGAGGCAGGGGGAAGTGGGTGGACGCACTTCCAAATGTACTATGGGCATATCGCACCACCGAAAGGACTCCGACAAGAGAATTAAACACCATACAATCTCTATTATGGCACAGAGGCGATCATTCCTGTCGACATCGGAGTCCATAGCATCCAGGTAGTGACTTTCGACCCTGAAAAGAACGACGCAACAATTCACGAAAATATTGAGTTAATCCCCGAAGTTAGGGACGCGGTGACCCGACGCATCGCCGTCTACCAGAGGCATATCCTGGCTCTATGACCGCAGGGTAAAACCAAGGCCAATAAATGTCGGAGATCTCGTCCTACGCAACATTGAAGCAGCAGGAAAAGGCCCACAAAGAGACAAACTCTCACCATCTTGGGAATGACCGTATGTTGTCACTATTATCGTGAAACCTGGGACATACAAGCTCCAAACGGCAGAAGAAAAAACCCTGCCACACACGTGGAACACGCAAAACTTGTGCCATTTTTATCAGTAAAGTTGTATTTCTTATTATGTAAAAAGCCGCTTCCACTCACGCAAACTATCTTTATGCGATGAAAACTATATATTAATATCAACACCTGTGTTTAAACAAAAATGATGTTGCATGCTTTTTTAACCGCCATAATATGACATAGAACTGTAAAGGCTTGTCACTCGTGCGGTCATTCTCGGTTTGAATACAAACGCTATTCATCGTCGACTTCGGGACCTATTCCCCCTATAGTCGTAAGGGTCTGTCTCTCGTGTGGTCATCCTCAGTTTGAATACAAACGCTATTCACCGTCGACTTTGAGACATGTTCCACTTATAGTCGTAAGGGCCTGTCCCTCGTGCGGACATCCTCGGTTTGAATACAGACGCTATTCACCGTCGACTTTGGGACCTATTCTCCCTATAACCGCAAAGGTCTGTCCCTCGTGCGGTCATCCTCGGTTTGAATAGCAACACTATTCACCATCGACTTTGGGACATGTTCCCCATATAGCCGTAAGGGCATGTCCCTCGTGCGGTCATCCTCAGTTTGAATACAAACGCTATTCACCGTCGACTTCGGGACCTGTTCCCCCTATAGTCGTAAGGGTCTGTCCATCGTGCAGTCATCCTCGGTTTGAATAAAAACGCTATTCACCGTCGACTTTGGGACCTGTTCCCCTATAGTCGTAAGGGCATGTCCCTCGTGCGGTCATCCTCAGTTTGAATACAAACGTTATTCACCGTCAACTTCGGGGCCAATTCCCCCTATAAACTTTATACGTCCGAATAAACGCCATATGGAGTAATGGAGTCACAAGATACCAGGTCATCACTACAACTTTCTACATAACAGAGCGAAAAATGAGAGCACGACAAAGACAAAGATCCGCTCTCGACAACATCATTACGGTCCTCCTCCGGGAAACCCCCAGCCTCATCTCCATAGGACAGAGAATTTTCTGGATGATCCTCTAGGAAGCGACCTCGCAATCGTACTTCAGTAACGGCTCCAAGTCACTGCGAAGAAACCTTCAAACTCTTTCAAGCAACAATATGGACTTTGAAGGTTTGGGGGCAATTGATATGCACTCATTCGCAGAACTAAGGGGTGCATTTAGCCAAAACCCCACCATGAGTAAGTTGGGATAGCGGAGACATGACAAGTCTCGCGATAATGAGAGTGGGGAATGAATCGCCACGACGATTGGAGCCCGCTCATACGGCAACGAAGCCACACCCCTATCAGCCAAAACCGTGTCCCACATGGTGGGATGCGGTCGGCGCCGCACCCCCTTGGGGTGCGGCCAGAGCCGGCACCGCACCCGGCGGGGGGTGCGGCCGGCGCCGCACTCGACAGGGGGGGGGGGGGGGGGGGGGGGGGGGGGGGGGGGGCGGAGCCGCACCCCCCTCGGGGGTGTGGTTGGCGCCACACCGCACCCCCATGGGGGGTGCGACCAGCGCTGCACCGGGGGTGCGGTCGACGCCACGCTTAACGTCGTCAACAAAGCTGCCCGAACTGTCCAAGCTGACCGAACTGCCTGAGGGGCAAGACAGGAATAACCAAAAAGTGGCGATTCGTGTGCTCCAAATCAACCAGCGTAATTCGCTCGTCAGGTGGTTACGATGGTTACAACGACGAAATTATCGGGCTACCCCTGCCCAATGCTATAAAAGGAGTCCAGGGCCTTCATTTCAAGACATCTTGTCTTCTACGCCCAGAGAGCTCTTTTGAAGAATCCATTGGAATTCTCCTTCGGTGCTTCAAGGTCTCCTTCGACCTTCGAAAATCTCCTTCGAATCTTCGAAGATCTCCTTAGAATCTTCGAAGGTTACGAAAGGCGACTCGAGAATCTCACTTTCGTTCCCGGGAAAATACTTAGTCTCTCAAGAGGTGGTCTGTCACCCTCGAGGTTTACTCTTTTTACCATTGTAATGAATAACGGCCTGTCGCACTCGAGTTCTTAGCCTTCAATTGTAACGAACCAGAAAATAGTGGAATTTGGTCGGCACAGCTCCGACCGCGTGGTTTTTAGCCTTTCGGGATTTTCCACGATAAAAAGTGTACGTGTTATTTATTAACTCTTTCATTGACTGTTTGCGCGCTCGGCTCGCTCGTGAGCTAAGGTGGTTTAATTCGACCGGTCTACCAGAGCGTCGAGTGGCCCGCAACAGTAATCTAATGCATTTTAGAAAATAAAATTAAAACAAATAGAAATTTATGTTCATCCAATCATGTAAACATTAATCAAACTCTAAAAACTAATTAAGCCTCTAAAACATAAAGTACAAATATAAAGAATGCCTTATTATAAAAATAGTTTGGACAAATATTTTTGAAAAGTGATATTAAGAAATTTTGAGAGATTTTTTTGTAAACGGAAAAAATACAAACTAGCGGATTCAAGTAATATATGTCTAAATATAGCAAAAAGAATGAGAAATAATTATAATGCTCAAGATAATATTCTTATTCTCTCAAAATGAAGGTTATCTTAACCAGAGATATAAATGATTATTGATGTGCACCCGTAAAGATGATACGTGATGTGGTCTCACAATATGTTCAGGCAGTGCATTCGGGCAGTGCGCTAATGAACATCACTCGCCTCATTTGGTGGAGGAAATGGGGTTGACCAAGATAAACCCCACTATCCCCGTAACCACCCATCATGGGGTGCAAATAGTAAAAGTCCCTCATCATGAGGGCAAATAGTAAAATCCCACATCATGGGGTGCAAATAGTAAAATCCCTCATCATGGGGTGCAAATAGTAAAACCCCTCATCATGAGGTGCAAATAGTAAAATCCTCCAACATGTGGGTGTAAATAGTAAAATCCCACATCATGAGGTGCAAATAGTAAAATCCTCCAACATGTGGGTGTAAATAGTAAAATCCCTCATCATGAGGTGCAAATAGTAAAATCCTCCAACATGTGAGTGTAAATAGTAAAATCCCACATCATGAGGTGCAAATAGTAAAATCCTCCAACATGTGGGTGTAAATAGTAAAATCTCACAACGTGGGGGTGCAAATAGTAAAATCCTTCAATACGGTCTGCGTATAGCAAATAATATGGTTATGGTGTGCGCATAACCATATCCTTCATATGAATACATATCACCGCAAAACTATACAAACTGGTGTGCGCGTAGCTATATTCATGATAAGTGTGCGTATAACACATAAATTGGTTATGGTGTGCGGGTAGCCGCATAACCACCATAACCACCATAACCACTCATTTAATTACGAAAGTGCCACCCTCAAAAACTATAAATAGAACCCCAAGGCTTCTCCTTTTTCCATCTTCTCCTCCTCCATCTCTCCCCTCTTTTGAGACTTTCTCTCTCTCCGGCCGGGAAAATCCTCCTACGGATTTTCTCTCTCCTCCTTCTTCCTTGCGCGCTCACAAGCGCGCCTCCTCCTTGCGCGCCTCCTCCTTGCGCGCTCACAAGCTCGCATCCTCCTTGCGCGCTCACAAGGGCGCGTCCTCCTTGCGCGCTCACAAGCGCGCCTCCTCCTTGCGCGCTCACCAGCGCGCCTCCTCCTTGCGCGCTTACAAGCGCGCCTTTGTGCGCTCCGCTCTGAAGACCTCTCCAAGCGCGCCTCCGTGCGCTCCGCTCTCCAAACCGCTCCAAGCGCGCCTCCGTCCGCTCCGCTCTCAAGACCGCTCCAAGCGCGCCTCCGTGCGCTCCGCTCTCAAGACCGCTCCAAGCGCGCCTCCGTGCGCTCCGCTCTCCAGATCGCTCCAAGCGCGCCTCCGTCCGCTCCGCTCTCAAGACCGCTCCAAGCGCGCCTCCGTGCGCTCCGCTCTCAAGACCGCTCCAAGCGCGCCTCCGTGCGCTCCGCTCTCCAGACCGCTCCAAGCGCGCCTCCGTGCGCTCCGCTCTCCAGACCGCTCCAAGCGCGCCTCCGTGTGCTCCGCTCTCGAGACCGCTCCAAGCGCGCCTCCGTGCGCTCCGCTCTCCAGACTGCTCCAAGCGCGCCTCCGTGCGCTGCGCTCTCCAGACCGCTCCAAGCGCGTCTCCGTGCGCTCCGCTCTCGAGACCGCTCCAAGCGCGCCTCCGTGCTCTCCGCTCTCGAGACCGCTCCAAGCGCGCCTCCGTGCGCTCCGCTCTCCAGACCGCTCCAAGCGCGCCTCCGTGCGCTCCGCTCTCCAGACCGCTCCAAGCGCGCCTCCGTGCGCTCCGCTCTCCAGACCGCTCCAAGCGCGCCTCCGTGCGCTCCGCTCTCCAGACCGCTCCAAGCGCGCCTCCGTGCGCTCCGCTCTCCAGACCGCTCCAAGCGCGCCTCCGTGCGCTCCGCTCTCAAGACCGCTCCAAGCGCGCCTCCGTGCGCTCCGCTCTCAAGACCGCTCCAAGCGCGCCTCCGTGCGCTCCGCTCTCAAGACCGCTCCAAGCGCGCCTACGTGCGCTCCGCTCTCAAGACCGCTCCAAGCGCGCCTCCGTGCGCTCCGCTCTTAAGACCTCTCCAAGCGCGCCTCGGTGCGCTCAGCTCTCAAGACCGCTCCAAGCGCGCCTCGGTGCGCTCCGCTCTCAAGACCGCTCCAAGCGCACCTCCGTGCGCTCCGCTCTCAAGACCGCTCCAAGCGCGCCTCCGTGCGCTCCGCTCTCAAGACCGCTCCAAGCGCGCCTCCGTGCGCTCCGCTCTCAAGACCGCTCCAAGCCCGCCTCCGTGCGCTCCGCTCTCAAGACCGCTCGAAGCGCGCCTCCGTGCGCTCCGCTCTCAAGACCGCTCCAAGCCCGCCTCCGTGCGCTCCGCTCTCAAGACCGCTCCAAGCGCGCCTCCGTGCGCTCCGCTCTCTAGACTGCTCCAAGAGCGCCTCCGCGCTCTCCGCTCTCAAGACCGTCCAAGCATAACCCCGCGTACTCAGCAGCAAGCACTATGCGCACTCAAGAACAAACGCTCCAGCCTCTAGCAAGAACAACACTCCAAATTCCTCTCGCGCAGCAGGAGACAAACGACAGAGACAAAGACGCACATAGCACATCAATCCAACCTTCAAGCTGCAGTCAAAACCTCTAGAGCGCTTAGAGCGCATCATCCTCCTCTGCATCAGACAAAAGTCTTAGCTCCAAGAGCGGTGGCTTGTCACCCTCTGAGTATCTCTCTCTCAACAATTGTAACGAGAGGCGGCATGTCGCCCTCGAGTTCTTTAAAGTAGCTCTGTACAACAACCAACAAATAGTGGAGGTTTCGGCCGGCACAGACCCGACCGCGTGGTTTTTCACCCAGTTGACGGGTTTTCCACGTTAAAAAATTGTCTTGTTAGCTTTCTCTTTTTCTGTGACTGTTTGCGCGCTCAAACGCTCCCGGGCTAAGACGGTCCAATTTAGTCCGATCTACCGGAGCCTTGAGTGGACCGCAACAATTATAATAAGCTATTATCTAGCCTCATATTATATGTGATGAGAATTAGTGGAAAATAAGCAGAGGTTAGTAAAATATGTCTAAGCTGCGTTTGGCGCGGCTTATTTGCTCCGGTGAGGTTGGACAAAAACGTCATTGTCATAACAAAATCTTATGCCCCAAACTAGTTTTTTTTTATAACGGTTGTAACATTTGTCATACCAAACATACATTCTATGACAATGACGTTTTTGTCCAACCTCACCGGAGCAAATAAGCCACGCCAAACGCAACCTGGGATGTTAATGTGGCCTATATTTGAGATAACTGTTGTGCTTAAGCAATGCATGTATTGATTGAAAATGGTGGAATAGTAGTCGAATGAGTTACATGTCACTGACATAGTGAAATAAACGCAATTGTGATATTTTATATACTTTTCGATTTCATGGAAAAAATTTGGCATTTGTCAGAAAAACTTTCACAGTCAAACCTACGCATGATGAATACCGCGGACTATTGCTATTATATTTATCATTGGAAAATTAGATAAATGGGGTGGACTCGTGGTAGTATCAATGAAAGCGGTTAAAATCATTTCAATAGTTTAATAGAGACAATCAACAACAACAGAACCCATATAGTCCCCAATCATTGGGGGTATGGGCGGGGGGAGATTGGAAACAAATCTAACATTTGGCACTATGCACAAAGTGGCTTCTCTCAGAGGAGAAAGACCTAATCTTTGACAATAAATGCACAAACTGGCTGCTCACAGAGTACCACTGAATAGTGGCCACCATATATCGTCGCGTTTGCTGCAGAATCATGCCCTCAAATCAAAGCCAAAGACATCAGAGAGGGCATACCCAAGAATCTATTTTGATTTATGTGCACATAACCATGCTTCCTTCATTCAACATCCAGAGTATTGGTGAAGCACATAATAGAGACAATGCTCAACATAAATAAAATATAAAATTTGAGATTCATAAATAGTTATTGACTGTTAAAATATATATTTATTGTATTTATTGTTGTGCTCTTTTAGTCTCACATTGTCTATTGGGATTTCCTCCTCCCCTTCTCTCCTATATATGTAAGACTCATTGGTCCATTTTCATCCAAGTGAATATATTGCAATACTTATTTTGCTTATTTGTAACATGGTATCAGAGCCTAAATTTTTTTAGCCGCTCGCCTTCGTGCTCGCGTGTCCGCCCGAGCCTGCTCCTGCTCCTTCTCCTGTCCGCCCCAGACCGCTCCTCACTGTAGACCGACCTCCCCCCTCCTCAGATCGCAAACCTCCAGTTCCGACCGCCACTCCCCCTCCTCCGACCGCAAACCTCCACCTCAGATCGCTCCAGATCGCAATCCATCAGACCGCCTCCCTACCCCTCCAGACCGCACCTCCCTCAGACCGCAATTCCCCCTCAGACCGCACCTCCCCCCTCCAGACCGCAATTCCCCCTCCAGACCGCCTCCCTCCCTCTCCAGTCCAGACCGCCTCCCTCCAGACCGCCACCATCCTCCCTCAGACCGCCTCCCTCCCCCTCCAGACCGCATTTCCCCCTCAGACCGCACCTCCCCCTCCAGTCCGCACCTCCCCCTCCAGACCGCCACCATCCTCCCTCAGACCGCACCATCCTCCCTCCAGCCCCCCCTCAGACCGCACCTCCCCCTCCAGCCCCCCCCCCCCCCCCCCCCCCTCAGACCGCCACACCCAGACCGCCTTCCCCCCTTAGACCGCCAACTACCAGCCCCCCCGTCCTTATCTCCTGATCGCCCCTCCCCTACCCCAGCTACGAGCAGGCTCTTTCTCTTCGACACGCGTCCATGGCGGCCCCTCTGATCTCCCCACCACTGAAAGCAACCTCCTTTCAACTCGTCGTAGCCAGCGACTGGCCTGACTGGGCCCTGACTGTTGAAGCCGCTCTCTGCTCCCGTGATCTTTGGGACCACATCATTGGTACTCCTCCCGCACCTGCAAGCTCTGCCGCCGCCAAGACTGTCACTCCCAGCTCAGACAAAAATACTGAAGCCGCCAAGACTGTCACTTCCAGCTCAGACAAAACTCCTGAAGCCGTCACCTCTACCGATGAGGCCACTCTTTGGCGCCGTCGCGATCAAGCCATCCGGGCCTACCTTTTGGAATCTGTTGCTCGTCCGCTCCTCACTTCCATCGGCCGTCTCCCTTCGGCCCGTGCCATGTGGGAATACCTCCGGGACCGCTTTGTTCCCCGTGGTGGTGCTCGGCGTCACCGTCTCATCTGCGACTCTCAATCTGCTCGCCAGGAAGGGCGCTCTGTTCAGGATTTCTTCACCATGATGAGTGCCTACTGGCACGAACTGGACTCAATGATTCCCCTGCCCTGCGGCTGTCCTCGCTCTATGGACTTTCAACGCCATCTTTCCGAGGGTCATCTCCATCAGTTCCTCGCTGCCCTACGTCCCGAGTTCTCTTTACTTGCAGCTCAGCTCCTTCACCGGGTCCCCCTTCCCTCTCTGGATGACGCCCTCATTGCTCTCCTCGATGAAGAAACCAGTCTTCGACCTCCTGTGATTGTCTCCACCGCTCCCAGGCCCGACACTGCGCTTGCGTTGCATCCTCGCAGCAGTCCTGTTACTTGTCACTACTGCAAGAAGGTAGGACATATGAAATATGAGTGTCCTACTCGGCCCCCTCGCCCTGCTCAGCACAAACCTCCTGACAATCGCCGTGATGATCGTGGTAAGGGACGCGGTCGTGACCTTGGACCCCATCCTACTGCTGTTGCTGCTACTGACCGTCTGCAACGACTAGAGGAGTTATTTCGCAACTCACCACTGTTTCCCTCTGCCTCCTCTGCCAGCTCCCCTGCGGAACAGAGCCTCTTAGCTGCCCCTGGTACTACTGCTGCTCGGGTTACTCCAACTGCACCTTGGTATTTCGACTCCGGGGCCTCCTGCCATCTCACCTCCAACTCCACCATCCTCACCAACTGTACTTCCACCCCCACTACCCTTCAAGTCACCACTGCTGATGGGGGTTCTGTCCCCATTTTGCGCTCTGGCTCCATCACCCCGACTTCTGCCCCTACTAGTCATCTTACCCTCTCCAACGTTCACCATGCTCCTCGGCTACACATGAACCTTATTTCTGTTAGCTCTCTCTGTGATCTCGGATTAACTGTTTCATTCTCTTCTTCTGATTGTGTTGTGCAGGATTCACGGACAGCTCAGAGGATTGGACAGGGCCGTAGGACTGGTGGTCTGTATCAGATGGAGCATCTCCACGTTCCCCCATCACCAGCTTCGCCAGCTTCTGCTTTTTCTGTTGTATCTGATGCCGACTTGTGGCACAGACGTCTAGGACATTTATCTTCTGACCGACTTCGAAGTGTTATCCGTTCTGGGGCTTTGGGTCGTGTCTCCTTTTCCCCCCTTTCTATATGTACCGGTTGTCGTTTGTCAAAGCATCTTGCTCTACCATTTACAAGCAGTGCTTCCCAAACAACAGCCCCTTTTGAATTAGTTCATTCTGATATTTGGGGACCAGCGCCCATTGCATCACATTCTGGATACCTTTACTATGTTAGCTTTATTGATGATTTCTCTCGTTGTGTTTGGGTTTATCTCCTTCGCAATCGCTCTGAAATACCTGATGTGCACCGCACGTTCACAACCATGCTTCACACTCAGTTTGACCGTCGCATCAAAACTTTTCGGTCTGACTGTGCTCAGGAGTTTCTCTCCTCCACCATGCGCGATCTCCTCCAATAACATGGTACCATCCATCAACAGTCTTGCCCGCACACCCATGAACAAAACGGAGTCGCTGAACGTAAACATCGTCACATCATCGAAACTGCTCGGGCCCTGCTCATCTCTGCCTCCGCCCCTCATTCCTTCTGGGGCGAAGCTGTCCTCACTGTTGTTCACCTCATCAACATAACTCCCTCCTCAGTTCTCTCTGGAGTAACTCCTTATGAACGACTATACTGCCGTCCACCAACCTATGCCCCTCTTCGTACATTTGGGTGCACCTGCTTTGTTCTCCTGCCTACCACTGAACGCAATAAACTCTCTGCTCGCTCGTCCCGTTGTGTTCATCTAGGCCTTAGCCCTCATCACAAAGGCTATCGGTGCTACGATCCGTCCACTCGTCGCATTCGCATCTCTCGACATGTCTCCTTCGCCGAACATGAGATGTTTTTCTCCTCCACAACACCACCTCTTTCCACCCAACCTTTTGTCTCTCCACCCCTTTCTCTTCCACTACTCCCCCCTATTCCAACTCGTCCCAGAACTCCCATTGCTCATCCCCTCCTGTTACCAGCCCGTCCTCCAGTCGAAGATCCCCCCTCCACCTCAACTCCTCCTCCGCTGCTCCCAATCCCTCCTCCCGCTCCTGCTCCCTCTGATCCGGCTATGTCTGACGCTCCGTCCGCCTCGCACCCGTAGATCCTGCTCCTCCTCGGCGCAACCCTGCTCGCCAGCGCAACCCGCCAGCTCGCTACGACCAAAGCCCTGATCGGTCTACCGCTTCGGCTCTCACCACAGCTACCTCCTATTCCCCTGCTTTTCAAGCCTTCCTCACGGCTCTCCACTCCCACCGGGAGCCCCAGTCATACCAAGAGGCAGTTGGAAAACCCGAATGGCAGCAAGCCATGGAAGTTGAACTTCAGGCCTTCCGCAGAACTCACACCTGGGACCTCGTCCCCTGTCCTCCTGGCGTCACTCCTGTCAGTTGCAAATGGATATTCAAAGTTAAGACTCGCCCGGACGGCTCCATTGAACGCCACAAAGCTCGTTTAGTTGCCCGAGGGTTTTCTCAGGCACATGGGATCGACTACGACGAAACCTTTGCGCCAGTTGCCCGGATGACAACCGTTCGCACCTTACTTGCAGCCGCTGCTGCCCGGAACTGGCCCCTCCATCAAATGGATATCACCAATGCCTTTCTACATGGCGATCTCA
This sequence comes from Dactylorhiza incarnata, assembly GCA_033032865.1. NCBI lineage: Eukaryota > Viridiplantae > Streptophyta > Magnoliopsida > Asparagales > Orchidaceae > Dactylorhiza > Dactylorhiza incarnata. The sequence continues at coordinate 12,210,278 of JAWHQI010000053.1, forward strand.
CAAAAGTGGTGTACATGGCCCCTCCTCCGGGTCTCTCCGTTCCCCCTGGCCACGTCTGCTACCTCCGCCGGGCCCTCTATGGTCTCAAACAGGCCCCCCGTGCCTGGTTTGAGCGTTTCCGCACTGCTGTTCTAAAGGCTGGCTTCCTTGAACGACAGACAGATCATGCCCTGTTTACTCGCACCTCCGCCCAGGGATGCGCCATACTTCTCTTATATGTGGACGATATGATTATCACTGGCGATGATCATGTCACCATTGCTTCTCTTCAACAACATCTCCGCAGTCAGTTCGAGATGAAGGACATGGGCCCCCTTCGCTACTTCCTTGGGTTAGAGATCTCCTGCTCCAAACGCGGCATCCTGGTTTCTCAGCAGAAATACATCTCTGATATTCTCTCAGTCGCCGCTCTTACTGACGACCGCACTGTTGACACCCCCATCGAGCTCAATCTGAAACTCCTCCCAACAGACGGCGAACCACTCTCAGATGTCTCCCGCTATCGGCGTCTTGTTGGGATGCTGGTCTATCTCACTATGACTAGACCTGACATTGCCTACGCTGTTAGCTTTGTCAGTCAGTTTGTTCAAGCACCTCGCTCAGCTGACTACGCCGCGGTCCTCCGGATTCTCCGTTATCTTCGCATCTCCGTCAACCGCTCGCTATTTTTCTCTGCAACTACTCCATTCACCCTCCGAGCATTTTCGGATGCTGATTGGGCGGGGGATGTTACGACTCGTCGCTCAACTACCGGTTTTTGCATTTTCCTGTGCGACTCTCTGATCTCCTGGCGTAGTAAGAAACAAGAATCTATTGCACGCTCCAGCACGGAGGCTGAGTATCGTGCCATGGCCTCCACCACAGCTGAAATCATCTGGCTCCGCCGTCTCCTAAACGATCTTGGTGTACAGATAACAGGACCCACTCCTCTATTTTGTGACAATCGAAGTGCCATTCAAATTGCCTCGAATCCGGTGTTCCATGAACGGACAAAACACATTGAGATTGATTGTCACTTCACTCGTCAGGAATTCCTCGCCAACACTATCTCTCTACCATTCATTACTTCTGAAGAACAAGTTGCGGACTTTCTCACCAAGTCACTCACTGCTGCAAGATTCAGATATCTCATTAGCAAACTCTCGGTTCATGATCCACCTTGAGTTTGAGAGGGCGTGTTAAAATATGTATTTATTGTATTTATTGTTGTGCTCTTTTAGTCCCACATTGTCTATTGGGATTTCCTCCTCCCCTTCTCTCCTATATATGTAAGACCCATTGGTCCATTTTCATCCAAGTGAATATATTGCAATACTTATTTTGCTTATTTGTAACATTGACAAAGCAAAAATGTTGGTTAGCCTCAACGCCGTCAAACTCCGGGCAGAATCTCCGATCAGAATCTGAATCTCCAATCATCCTTTTATCTTCAACATTTAAGCTATTCCGTGCATTGACGGCTTTACCCTTCCTCTCCCCGTAAATTTACTCCATTCCAGTTCTCCACGATACGGTTAGTCTACTCGTGTCCCCGGCCTTGAATTTAGCTGACATATCCTGAAGGCAACACAGCGAAGCGTTGAAATTACGATGAAATCAGGACCGTCCGCTTCTCCGGATCAGCTTATCAGCTCAATTTCCCCTTTGGCTGATGCAGCATAGATTTTTTTATTCCCGCTATTGCCCTTTTCTGCGGCCGGGAATCGGATTTGGAAAACAATACGGCGTTCCCGTAAATACAATCAGAATGAGGTATATATATGATTGTATGAGAGAGTGAATAACTGAATATAGAATAAACTTTCGTCGTCGTCTCCCAGACCAGAGGCGAGAGCGCGAGAAAGCGGGAGGGTGGAGAGATAGCAGCGGGAGGAGAGACTGCCGGAGCGAGAGAATTTCATCATTGATCCGCCGGAGAGAATTTTTCTCGGAAGTACATCTGCAGTTACTTGACGCCGCTGCCTCGATATATGTCCGGTGAGCCCTCTTGATTTTCGCCCCCTCCTTCTTTGCAAGCAATTTTGGAGCCTTGGTTTCTGAACCATAGGTCTCTTGACAACTTCCGGCGCAATTCGAAACCCTACATTGTGCAGCCTCTTACATCTTTGACTCGCGCCGGCGATGTAATTCTCGCCTTCTATTTTGCTGTCGTGCAAATTAGGGTTTCACCTGGAGATTTGGAGGGCGCGGCATGAGCATCGACAACCCCGGGAAAGTGGAGAGGTAAGGGATTTGGTTCGGCAGGTCTGATTCGGGCCCTTGGCTAGGGTTCCGGTTGGAGTTCCATGGGCGATGGAGGTGTCACTGTTGCATCCTCGCAGCTTGTATTGGAGAGATTTCAGGTTTCGGAAGCACTCTGTGTTGGTAACAGCGGAGCTTTTCTAGCTAATTCCTTCAAGCAGGAGAGTAGTATGAAGGGATCCGAGAAAAGCGAGGAGCTTGCCAGGAGAGTGGAGCTGGGTCCAAATAGAAGTTGCAAATTGAACCAGAGGTTGAAAGAGAGTGAGCTGGAGAAGGGCGAGTTGGCTCGGGAGAGGCAGTTGGAGAAAGACAACTTTGCCCCAGATAAGGCGAATAAATGGGCAGCAGAGAAGGGTGCGCTTTCACTAGAAAAGTTGAGAAATGGCGAGGTGGAGTTGGGAGAATTCATTCCAGATAGGCGGCAAAAGGGGGAGTGCATTCCAGATAAGCTGGACAAGCTGCAACTGGAGAAGGGGGAGTTCACTGTGGATAGAAGGAATAGAAGCGTGGAGCAGTCAGATTCTGGTTCTGGTAGAGGCTGGAAAGGAGAACTGGAGAAGAGGGAGTTGGCTTCTGAGAAATGGCGAAAGAGTGATCAAGCGTGCTCCCCAGAGAATGGCTACAGGAAAAAGGACTCAGGCCGCTATGAGGAACAAAAGAAGAAGGATTCTTTGGCTGGGGCTGTCTGTGTTCACGAGAGAGATTCCAAGAAAAGCCTGCGGGTTGCAGAAGAGGAATTAGAGCAGCATAAAGTTGAACTCTGCAATGGAATGAGCCGTGATAGGGAGCATCATTCAGAAAGTTGGCCAAAACGACATTACAAGGAGTCCGAAAGTAGTGGAAGCCGGAAGTACCATCCAGAATCGAGCGGACATTCACGGTCCAAGAGCAAAAGGAAGTTAGAGGAAAGTACCAGGTCCATATATCCAGAGAAGCTCCATGGAAATGCCTCTTCTTCATCCTCTAGGATTCCATCGTCCAGCAAACATTCTTCTCGTGTTCACGATTCGTCGTTGTCTTCCCGGTCAGGCCATCATAGGCAAGGGCGCAGCCGTGCCCATATTGAGAAATCTCCTCATCGTAGGCAAGGGCGCAGCCCTGTCCATATTGAGAAATCTCCTCATGAAAAAGCCCGCCAAGTCGAGCACAGGGACAGGACTCCACTGCGTTGTCGATCACCCCGTGACAAGAGCAGCCATCATCATCACAGAGAACGCACCCCCATTCATTCCGACAGGTCTCCGCACGAGAGAGCGAGGCATAACAGTAACAGGGATTATGATCGTGCTCCAGGTTCAGAGCGGTCTCCTTGGGATCGTAGAAGGGCGGTGAGAAGCCGAGAACTTAGCAAGAAGGGGGGATGTGATAAGCAGCCAAACAGTAGGCACGAAGAGTTGGTTGAACGGAGGGCGCGCTGTGGTAATGATGTGTGCAAGAGTAACTCAATTAGAGTGCTAAATGAAGGTGGTTATACTTCTGATAGAAGTGCCAATGATAGTTCTATCAAGAGAAAAGACTTGGTGGATGCAGACATGGAGCCCCTTGATCTCCCCCCACCCCCTCCGTTACCGCCACCTCCGGCAATGCCTCCTCCCCTTCCTCCTCAACCCGAGGTTGATGGGTTTCCTGAAATATTATCATCCATGGAAGAAGATATGGACATTTGTGATACACCCCCCCATACTAATCCAACGGCTGATACAGAGGCTGGAAAGTGGTTTTACCTGAATCATTTTGGCATTGAGCAGGGCCCATCTAAATTGGCTGACTTGAAACAGCTCGTTCATGATGCCATTCTCCTTTCAGATCATTTAATAAAGCACTGTGATAGTGATCGGTGGGTTACAGTTGAAAATGCCTCTTCACCATTGGTGCTTTCAAACTTACCTTCTGTTGTTTCAGATACTGAAACTCAATTGGTAAGCCCTCCAGAAGCTCCAGGGAATTTGCTCGCAAATTCTGGAGAATTTTCCGCAGAAATAACAGACCCTATGCCACGCCCGAATCTTCAACTGGATGGTAATTTTATTTCATCTGAGACCACTGAGGATCATCGTATTCATGAAAGAGTTGAATTCCTCTTAAATGGGTTCAAGGTTATTGATGGAAATGAACTAGAGACTATTGGAGGTATGCTTATTTACCACTCATGTCCTACTCAAAATGCAGCTATCTAACTTATATCGTGTATGTGTATTTTGTTCTTAAATGCATTTTTCCAGATGCCCTGAATGCAAAATTTGTGTACGTTGAATGGGAGAATTTGAGTCAGTCTGAAGGTATTCTGCTCAGTCTTTAGCTTCTAGAGTTCTAGCTTATATTTTATCATGATTGAATAACATTGCATGAGTTACTGAATAGCTGCAGTTTCTCATCAATATGACAACATGATCCTTGGTTTCCAACTTCATTTGTACCTTGTATTAAGGCTGTTGTTGTTGTTGTTGCAGTGTTTGGATTGACATAGTTATTCAATATGCAGGTTTCACGAGATTCCAACTGCATAGTTATGAAGTATTTGCTCATCATTCGGATGGAGGTATAAGTAGAACTAATGAACGGTTACTAAGAGAAGCTGTTGAAATCAGAACAGGTTCAGTATTTGAGCAGCAGTCTATTCTCAATGGAGGTTCAGATGATTATTTTGCAGGTAGATGGTCTTGCAAGGGTGGTGATTGGAAGAGAAATGATGAAGGTGGTTCCAAAAAGAAACTTGTTCTTAATCAAGGCTATCCTTTATGCGAGATACCGAAATGTGGCCTTGAGGATCCTCGATGGCACAGACGTGATGATCTTTACTGTCCGTCAAGCACCAAAAAGCTTGATTTACCACCTTGGGCTTTTTCTTTGTCAGAAGATAACAATGATGGCACCATCGAGATAAAAAACATGTCAAACAGATCAGGCCCAGTTAAAACTATAATTCCTAGGGGAGTGAAAGGAACAATTCTACCAGTTGTCAGGATAAATGCACGAGTTATGAAAAACCATGGTTCATTTGAACCTCATATGTCAGTAAGAGATTGTGAGCGGCAAACTTCGAGATCAACATGGTCACATTCAACAACCAGTGATAGAAGCTCACGCCATGATGTGCCTTCACAGTCTAGGAGGACTCCTGAATTTGACTCTCAAAGTTTGTTGAAGTGTAGGACTGTTCTTAATATTCCCCGGGATCATGTTTGTAGTGTTCACGAATTGTCTCTTGATCTTGGAAAATGGTATTATTTGGATGGTGCTGGTCATGAACATGGTCCTTTTTCTTTTGTAGAATTGAGGGATTTAATCTCTAATGGAAATATATTAGAGAACAGTAGTGTTTTTCGGAAGTTTGACAATACATGGGTTCCAATTAGTAAAACTCTGCTGTCTTCTGATGCCCTGGATTCTGGAGAGGAAAAACTTGCTGCAAATGAGGATATCAAATCTGCTCTTGAACACAATCATTCAAGCCATAGTGACATTCAGAGCACTGTTAATTTGTTTCACCGTTCACATCCACAGTTCTTAGGATATATGCGTGGTAAGCTACATGAACTTGTTATGAAATCTTACAAGAACAGAGAGTTTGCTGCAGCCATAAATGAGGTTTTGGATCCGTGGATTAGTGCAAAGCAACCAAAGAAGGAGATGGACAAACATTTTCCATTTAATTTTTCCATAACCAGAAGTTCTGCTATTCTAACTCAAGGACTTTTGGCAGATAAGCTGTGGAAATCAGGTATGCTATTATATCTGTGCTTGATTTACTCTCTGTTTATTTGTTGTGGTTGTCTTACCTGAATGAATCTTTCAATGGATGGTTGCATGCGTGCACGCTTTATTTCTAATAATGATAAAAGCATCTGTCTGTTATGTTTTCAATTTGTAGTTCTCTTTTAGTAATTGTTTATACAATTGTGTGGGATATGACTTATTAACCGCAGCAGTGGTGCATAGGTGCAATAAATTAGTTTTATGGAATATGCTGTAGTATATTTCTTACTTGTGTGTATGTGCAATCGCCCGTTCCCTCTCTCTCTCGTTCTATCTCATATGACGCACGATACCTTAACCGAACGCATAAGAGGGGTAAAATGGGAAAATATAATTTTTTGTCGATTGGTTCTTGTTAGAGTGCTCAAAGCATCCTATGTGGCCGTCTAGTTTGGAACGATCTCCACGTTGCCCCCAACATGTGTATTTAAAAGATGAAACCCTAAATTCCCGACGACCCGTTATGGTTCTTATACCATATATATGAATATACCTTAACATTCTCCTCCTATATTTATATGAAAGGTATCACATAACAGATTAAACTTAAATAAGCAGATAACGACAAAATTGAGTTTTCAGAAACATAAATATGAGTTTTAGAAAAAATCTAAACTCAAACCAGAGTTCCAAACATGAAAGAAAAGAACTGGATACCTCAAAACAGATAACTGATCTTCAGTCTATTCAAACATCAGATCGTCATTGTCCGGGTCGAAATCAACTTTCTCTCCTCCATACACATTTTGATGTGCAAGCAATTACAATAAGAATGTCTATGAATTCAAATATTTGCTATCAAAGTAAAGTGATTAGTTCTAACAAATAAGAATGTAATACTCTAACTATGAAGAAAAAAATCACAAATCAGTATCTATATCTAATTTACACAAAATTTACACAAAATTAGAATATTTGATTTTATAAAATCAAAATCATGTTACTTCAATTATTTGAATTATTATTAACAATTTCACAATTGTGTTATATCATTAAAATTGGAATGATACAACATGTTGTGATCGCTATATCATCAAGTTTGGAATGAATAATGATACAACATGCTGTGATCACTATATCATCAAGTTTGGAATGATATGATTAATAATCTTAATATCAGGACACGAACAACAACCTTAGTATTCTTTTTTGGAATGATACCTAATTCAACCTTTGAATAGAAATAACCGTGTAAATCATCAATTTGGAATGACTGACAATTATTCATTCTCAGGCTTTCATCAGGTAGCATCTGAAATACTTTAGTGTACTCACTCTAGATGCTTGACTGTATGCAAATTTTGGTTCTAAACTCTTAAACATAAAACACATATTAAGTCCTACTAGATAGACTTTAATCTCATCTCCCCCGATGTTTTAGATGTAAGAACCTTACATAAGTCCTTAGTAAGGACGTCTGCTACATTATCTTTTGATTTCACGTCTAGTAGAGAAATTACACCCTCACTAGTGAGATAGGTCAACCAAGTCTGTTTCATCTGTAGTTGCCTCCGCTTTCCATTGAACAAAGTATTAGTTGCAATAGTTTTTGTGGCTTGATTATCACAAAATATCGATATAGAGTTCATTTTCAGACTCGTCATTGGAATGCTCATTATCAGATCTCTAATCCACTATGCTTCTTCTGCAGCTGAAGCTAGAGCATAGAGTTCTGATTCCATAGAAGATAGTGCAATGCACGTCTGCCTCATAGACTTCCAAGCTACGACAACTCCTCCTATAGTAAACGCAAAATCACTAGTGGATCTACTATCACCAATGTCTGGGCACCAGGAGGTGTCAGAATACCTTCATTCACAGGAGGATGTCCACTGTAACATAAAACATACTTTTCAGTGTACTTTAAGTATCACATTAGCCTTTCTAAGACGTCCCAGTGGTCCTTTCCAGTGTTATTAGTGAATCAACTTAACATGCAGACCGTAAAGGTTATGTCAGGCTAAGTTGTTAAAGGTGCGCCTCAGGCGCGCCTAAGGCTCAAGGCTAACCAGGCTCAGAGGTTTGCGCCTTCGTGCGCCTTATTTGCGCCTTTGGAACATAAAAGTCACCTGAGTGAGATTTTTGTTGTAATTTTTTTTTTTCAAAAATAAAGAAAAAAAATAACATAAGAACTAAATAATTTTTATTGATTTAGTGTTTGTGAAAGATAATTGTGCGTTGAGACTTAGATATGATGCAAGTGACCACATTGATTCTATTTTTTAAGAGTTATAAATGATAGTAATGAATGATTAATTAGTAGACTAGATGAAGAATTTGATTGAGAAACTGAAATGATGTTTGATGTTGATTATTTAAAATGGATGTGATTGCGCCTTGCCTTCGTTAGGCGCGCGCCTGCGCCTTGAGCCTTGCGCCTAGGCTCCAAGACCCCTTTGCGCCTTGGTGCGTCTTGCGCCTTTAATAACTAAGATGTCAGGTCTAGTGCAGGTAGTAACATACATGAGACTTCCTATAAGTTTGAAGTAATCCAACTATTTGATAGATGAACCGTCATTAAGTTTCAGTGTTTTATTATAATCGTATGGAGTCTCAATCTTTTTGCTTTTATCATATCCCCACTTTTCCAGTAGATTTCTGATATAGTGACTCTGACTTAAGGTAATACCCTTCTCAGTGAAGTTCACTTCCATTCCTAGGATGATTTTCACCACGCCTAAGTTGTCATGCTAAATTGTTCTTTCAAGGTAACTTTTACGTCTTCCACCTCAGACTGATTAGTACCCAAAATTAGCATGTCATCAACGTACAAGCATATAATGGTCACTGCATTTGAACTCGTTCTTATATGCAAACATTCATCTGATAGGCTTGATTTAAAATCAATGTCTTTAACACAAGTGTCAAATTTCTCATGCCACAACTTTGGTGTTTGCTTCAATCCGTAGAGTGACTTAATCAACTTACAGACATTGTTTTCTAGACCTTCTAAGACAAACCTCTCAGGTTGGTGTATGTAGATCTCCTCAGTCAGATTTTCATTTAGAAATGCAGTCTTGACATACATTTAATGAACTGTAAGATATTCAATAGATGCTATAGCGAGAAGTATACTAATTGTTGTTATGTCACAAACATGCGAGTATATATCAAAGTAGTCTATACCACTCACTTGAGTGTAACCTTTGACAACTAGACGTGCTTTGTATTTAGCGATACTTCCATCAGGATTGAGTTTCTTCTTCAAAACCCACTTGTTTCCTATGGTTCTAGCCCCTTTGGGCAGGTCAACTAAAGTCCAAGTGTGGTTTTGCATGAGAGAGTTCATCTCATCATCGATGACTTCTTTCCATAATAGAGAATCCCTAGATCGCATCGCTTCCTTGTAAGTAGATGAATCAACTTTAACTTGGTAAGTCACAAAGTCTGCTCCGAAGCTTTTATGCATTCTTTCTCTATTAGATAACCTTGTTGACTCCAAAACCCTAGTGTTTATCGGCTCAGTATCAGAGATTCTTGGTTTAGTCTCAACAAAAGTTTCAGTACTAGTGGCTGACAGACCTGAAAGAGTCGGGTTTTTATCTTTAAGGAACTTGTCCTCAAAGAAAATAACATCTTTAGATTATATGACAGTATTGGTTGAGAGATCTAGAAATCTATCTACAGCACTATCCTCTGCACATCCTAGATAGACATGTTCGTTCTAGGTCTAATCTTGGATCTCCTAGGATCAGGTATCCTAACTTAAGCGATACAATCCCAAGTTTTAAGGTTATCAAATCTAGGAGATCTCTTAAACCAAAGCTCATAAGGAGTTTGTTTCAACTTTGCATGAGGAACTTTATTAAGAACGTGATTTGAGGTGAGGACAACTTCACATCAATAAGCCGCATGCATGCCAACAATCAACAACATGAAATTCAACATTTCTGTTAAAGTCCTATTTTTCTGCTCAGCGATACCGTTGGATTGGGGTGAATACGGAGCGGTAGTTTCAGGGATAATGTCATTGCTGACAAGAAAATCTCTAAATTCACCTGATAAGTATTCTCCTCCTCTATCACTTCTTAGCCTTTTAATTTTCATGTAAAGTTGATTTCCTACCCTATTTTTGAAAATATGAAATTTTTCAAAAGCTTCATTTTTAAATTTAAGGAGATAAATGTGACTAAATCTAGAGTAATCGTCGATAAAAGTTATCAGATACTTCCGACCTCCTTTTGTGGCAAAATTTTTGTAATAAAAAATGTCGGAATGTATTAACTCTAGTAATTGTGTGCTCCTAGAAACCTGACTAAAATTTATTCTAGTTATCTTAGTTTGAGCACAAATTTCACATTTGTCAAATTTGATTGTTGTGTTTAATGAGATATTATGAGTTTTAGCTAGCAGAAGTAGTTTTATATAGTTCATATGTTCTAGTCTTGCATGTAAAGTCTTAGGATCTATCAAGCTTGAACTAACTGCGTGTACTACTTCGTTTGTTAGACTCAGTCTATACATTCCATTTAAGACGTATGCACAACCAAAATAATGAGAGTTAACCATTAAAGTTACTCTACCGCCATTAATGTTAAACGACATACCTGTAGGAGAGAATAATGAAAGCCTTGGTCTCCAAATGAGGAGCTAACAGATAAAAGGTTGAGTGTCATGTGAGGTACAAGAAGAACAGAGTCAAGGGAAAGAGAGGAAGATAGAGAGACAGTGCCCTGGCTGAGGACAGGAGTAAACGAGCCATCAGCAAGGCGCACATCCCGGTGGGAGCAAGGAGCAACCTGGCGCAGGAGGGAAGACGTACCAGTCATATGGTCGGTGGCACCAGAATCAATCACCCAGGGTGACGAACCCTGGTCAACCATGGTCGTAGAGCAAGCAAACGGAGTACTTGAGGATGAAGAGCTAGGAGAGGCAGAGGAAGCAATGGAGGACTGAGATTGCTGGAACTGCTGAAACTGCTGAAACTGGGCCAACAGGTGACTGAAATCCGAAGAAGTGACTCCCGAGGGATGCTCGACGGTATCAAAAGACTCGGCGGTAGCAACGGTAGAGCGCGGAGCACCAGACGAAGTACGATCAGAACCCCGGAGGTGCGGGTAGAGCTGGTAGCAACGACTGCGGTCATGATAGAGATGCCCACAATGAGAGCAAGGGCCAGGAGGACCCGTAGAGCCACGACCACCGGAGGAGCCACGTCCCCCAGACTGTGTAGAAGAACCACGACCTCCACGGCTCCGAGAGCCAGAAGCGGGAGGACGAGTAGAAGCTGCAAGAGCCATCTGCTCAGTAGGGAGCGAGGAAGTAGTACGCGCGCCGGAGAGGCATGAGTGGCGCTGCAGGCGTGTCTCATGCTCAGAGACAATGGAGTAGGCCTCAAGGAGATCTGGCAAAGGAGACATGCCCACAATCTGAGCACGAGTGGACTCATACTCGGGGCGAAGCCCCATCAAGAACTGGTAGGTCTCCCGACGCTGTCGCTGTTGCCGGATAAGAGTGACATCCTCGGGAGATTTCAGGGCACTAAGAGGCCCCAGATCGTTGAGTTCCAAAAAACGATCCTGAAGGTAGGTGAAGTACTCCTGAACAGACCGCTCCCCCTAAGTATCGGAAGCAATATCCTGAAAGACACCAAAAATCTGGGCATCAACACGTGTGTGCCCGAAGGTGCGCTGAAGGGCGGACCAAAGTTCGGCGATGTCTTCAAAATGCATGAACTGGCCGAAGATACGAGGCTCCATCGAGCACTGAATCCATCCAAGAACCATGAATTTCTCTGTGGACCACTTGACCAAATCATCTTTCTTGTCATCAGGAGGCTTGGGAGGGCCGCCAGTTAACCAAGAAAGTTTATTGCGACCAGCAAGGGCCACCTTCATCGATGTAGCCCAAGACGAATAGTTCCGCTCATCCAGAAGGATGCTAGTAATCCGCCTCGAGGAGGATTCGTAGGTGTCCGTAGAAGCCATGAACCAAGAGGAAAGAAACACTGAGATCCCTCCCACAAAAGAGATCGAGGATCGAAAAGAAAAACTGCGCTGAAACAGGTGGTCGAACAGGCGCAGGAAGATCGAACAGCGGGAAGATGGCGCTGGAACAAGCGCTGGAAGTGGCGTGGCCGAAGATCGAACAGCGAAGGTCGATCGGGTAGACGATCTGGAGAGAATACCAGATCGCTGGAAGAAGATCGATCGGGAAGACGCGATGCGGAAGAAGATCCCTGGAAGAAGATCGATCGGGAAGACGCGATGCGGAAGAAGATCGCTGGAAGAAGATCTATCGCTGGAAGAAGATCGATCGGGAAGCGGGAAGACGCGATGCGGGAAGTCGATCGCTGGAAGAAGATCGATCGGGAAGACGATCGGGAAGCCAATCGCTGGAAGAAGATCGATCGGGAAGACGATCGCGATGCGGGAAGCCGATGCGGGAACCCTAGGTTTGCTCTGATACCATGTAGGAGAGAATAATGAAAGCCTTGGTCTCCAAACGAGGAGACAAACCAATTAAATAAACAAAAGATTATTACAGGCTAAATACATACCAGACCAATAAGTACAAATACAAATATACAACAATAACTCCAACAATACCAACATTGCATAGCAAACCTAAGTTATCAAGGCGCGCGTCTGAGGCGCCGGGCGCACCCCGTTGCGCTCCAGCAAAGCTTAGGCAGGCGATGTGCCTGAGGCGCGCCAAGGCGCACCCGATACGCACCCGAGGCGCACCCAAGGCGCACCTAGGCGCCCAATTGCTGAAATTCAGCGAATTGGGCGCCCAATTGCTGATTCAGCGAATTGGGCGCCCAATTCGCAAAAATTCAGCGAATTGGGCGCCCAATTAACTGATTTTCCATGAATTGGGCGCCCAATTCGTTGAATTTCCATGAATTGGGCGCCCAATTCGCTGAATTTCCATGAATTGGGCGCCCAATTCGCTGAATTTCAGCGAGTTGGGCGCCAAATTCGCTGATTTTCCATGAATTGGGCGCTCAATTCGCTGATTTTAATTTTTCCCCATTTTTGCGTCTCACATGCCTCAGGCGCGCGCGCCTGTGCCTAGGCTCCAGGGCCCCTTTGCGCTGCGGTGTGCCTTGCGCCTTTAATAACTTAGTAACAAACTAATCGAAACTAAATTAACAGCTAATGAATGTATATATTTAACATTTTCCAAAATTAAATGCGTACCTGAAGAAAGTAGCAGATCTGCAGTCCCGGTCTGGAGAACCTCTGCAGTGGCTCCATTAGCAACAGTGACGGTCTCATTCACTGCAATGAGATCCTTTAGAAGAGCTGGATTGTTGCATACATGACAAGTAGCACCGGAATCTTGCCACCACTCTGTGCTGGCCTGACATTTCCCCACCATGACAACAAAGTGGGTAGGCGCAGTCTGATAAAGCATATTTGTTTTCTTTTCAATCCTGGGGGTGCTAGATTCTCCCTTCTTAGGTTGACTGCACTCGGAAGCAAAGTGACTCCACCTATTGCAGTTGTAGCACTTGCCTTTAAACTTCTTGACTTTCTTGCTAGTGTCAGCAACTGCGGGTGTACTGATCGACGGTTTAGGCTTTCCAGGCTTAGGCTTGCGCTTAAGATGCGTAATCATGTTGGCAGCAGAGTTCTGCTTACTAACTGTCTCTAAGGCATGCCTAGTCCGGTTCTCGTCCTCAATGCAGATAAACCGCTTCAGGTGTTTGAGACTGACCTGAGACTTCTTCCGATACATCTCAGTCTTGAAGGAATACCACGCTGAGGTGAGCTTGAAAATAATGGCTCCGACAACGAACCCATCTGGCAGAGGGACGTTCTCACTGTTGAGTTTTGCCACCAGATTCTCAAGATCTGCAACCTGTGGCAGAATCTCCCTGTCTTCAGAGAAGGTGAACGCCGTGAATTTGTCCACCAGGTGCGTCTTGGACATGTTCTCTTCTTCCTTGAACTGTTCTTCCAGAGCGACCCAGATCTCCTTTGCAGTCTTCAGTTTGCCATAGGTCTCTGCCAGTGGGTAGAGACAGTTGAGGAGGTAATCATGACAAAAGTCTTCGTCGCTGATCCACTGAGCCTCATCTTCTCCTCCTTTAAAATCTGCAAAATCGGACTGAAGTGCATAGAAAATATTCAAATATTTCATACCGAACTGCGTGTTCCGTTTCCAGGCGCTGAATTCAGAATTTGAGAACTTTTCCAGCTTGATCATCGACACGGGAGAGGACAAATTGTTTCCCTTCAACATCTTGTCTCTCCGACGGACTTGATGCAAACTGGACTTGATGCTTGCCGATGGTGTAGTTCAAACTGATAATGGTGTAGTTCAAACTGATGATGGTGTAGTTCAAACTGTTAGGAGTTCAAACTGCTGAAGGAAGAAGATCGAATCTTCTTGTCTCGGCAAAACTGAGAGGAAGAAGATGACGTCTCCGCTTGCCGGCAGTCTTCAAAACGAATTGGAGGCGATCTTGCTGATCTTCTTCCTCAAAAAATTTACAGCGAAAACTGAAACGTGGATTGCCGGGAATGAAGAGGTTGCCGACGATTTTGATCCAGAGCGGGAAAAACGCAGACCGCAGCTTGTCTTCTCCAAAACCGAAAAGAGGAAGAAAAGATCTCGCCTTTCCCCTTCCAAACGTGAATCAACCCTCTCTAGATCTATGCGATTTCCTCCACCAGAACCTGAACCGGGCACATGAAGGCAGATTTTCCCAAAAATAAGAAGAAGAACCGAGCACAGGAAGGCTCCCGATTTCTTCAGATTTGGAGAAGTCGACGGCACGCGATCAGCGGGATTCCTCTATCATCGGAAAAGATCTGGGCGATCGGCAGGGCTCCTCTATCGACGACAGTTCTTCGCTCCACGCCGGACGCCGCCTGCACTGAAGCCGCTTGCCTCTGTCCTCTCCGACGAGACCCTGCGATTGTTTTCGCCGATCTGTCTCCCACTCACGCACGAAAGCAAGTTTGCGATCAGGAATTCCAGAAAAACCTAGGCGGCGGCAGCACAGACGGGAGTGGGGGCTAGGGCACAAAAACGAATCTTCGAGAATGTTAGAGTGCTCGAAGCATCCCGTGTGGTCGTCTAGTTTGGAACGATCTCCACGTTGCCCCCAGCAGGGGTATTTAAAGGACGAAACCCTAAATCCCCGACGATCCATTATGGATCATATACCATATATATAAATATACCTTAACAGTTCTGTTGGACATGTCAAACGACTCCTTGCTTGTCCCGGACACTCTTGAAGGAAGAACTGATTCGCCACTATGATACCCTCCACTATGGTAATGCATTCAAACTCCTCTGCTCTATCCACCAATCAGATTCAGTGAATGCCTACATTAATGACTTTGACATCGTCACTCGTGTGTCTAGGCTTATTGATGCACATTACTTGAGTTACTTCCTTATGGATTGCCACCGCCCATTCACGTCGCCACCATATACATAACCCCACCACTCTCACTGAGGCCATGGAGAAGTACGCTTCGTTCGTGAAAGAGGAATTTTATGCCCTCCCGAATACTACACTACTCCGATGTCACCCCTAACTTCGTCACACCGTCATTTCTCCAGCCTCGCTCATGTTCCACCATCGAGCCTCCATAATACACAATCTGAAAACCAATTGCCACCATTGACCCCCCCCCCCCCCCCCCCCCCCCCCCCCCCCTACACACACACACACACCATACACACACACAACAACCCCAATCCCCAAAAGAAAACCCTCCACTGAAATCAAACCCCACAACCCCAACACTCATCTTACCAAGAGTACCTCGACCTGCACCATGATGGACTCTATTTCCCTTACAAGCACCCATATTCCCCAATAAAGAACTGCCCATGCTCCTTGACGCCGAAGATAAAGACATCCCCATCACTGCTTTTGAAGCTCTCAAGCGTAATGATGGTCACACTTAAGTCAATCTTAAAGACAATGTCGTTTTACTTGGGGGAATATTCATACTTGTATGCATGTTAGGAGGACAACTCAAAGGAGGCATGATGCGTGCTCTTTTTATTTTTCAGTTTTTTATACTGTTTAAGTAAAAAAAAAAATATCTTCCCTCAGATGTAAATCTTTCTATGCAAATATGAGCTATTTTGGGAGTCATACATGCTTGTTTTAACATAATGAAATAGAATTGAGCTCTTGTGCTTGGACAAGAGACTTGTTTGTATCGCATTCCCCCCATTTCGAACCTCTCTTCTATTAGAATGCCACATATATCATTGCACGTATTACATTTGTTGAAAGTATTTATATTTTAGTATTGGAGTTTAGTCCCACACCGCTTATCGGTGTGTGGTGTTTTGTTGTAATCCTATATAGTTCCCCTTTGAGGATGAATAATATTGCATCAAGTATTTCTTTTCTCCTGATTTCTAACATGGTATCAGAGCAGGTTAATAATTCCTCGCGTCTGTAACCTAAATTTTTTCCGTGGCCGCCATTTGATTTCCGCCTCTCCTTCCATTTCGTTCCCGACAGCCGGTCCTATATTTGATCCCATCGAGCAGTTCTCCCTTCGCTCCCGTCGACGGAATCGTCGATTGATTCCGGAGACGGGAGCGATCGACGACATCGTTCCCGTCGGCTCCTTCCATCGACGGTCTTGTTCGTTGATCCCGTCGACCTCCGCTGCTACTTCCTGTCTGCTAATCCAGCCTCTCGTTTTCTCCCGTCGTGCCCTTATTCCCCGCGATCCCGTCGATGCTCCTGCGCTCTACATCGCAGATCCCGCTTCCCTCCTCGTCGTCAACTCAGTCTCGTGATCCCGTCGACAGGTGCGTCTGCTGCCGCAGTTTCTCCTCTGCCGATCGACGATCCCGTCGAGCCATCTTCTCCGCCTGCGCTCGATCCCGTTGAGCCATCTTCGACCGCTGCCTTCATCGACGACGTTGATGTCGACCGCTGCCTCCATCGACACGGCTCTTCCTCCTGCAGTTCTCGCTGCTCGCTTCTACCTCCTCCGCTCCTGTCGTCGACCAGATCTCAGCCCGACGCCGGATCCCATGGATCATATGGTCTACCTTTTCTTCTCCTGCTACTTCTCCGGCGCTGCTCTTCTTCTCCGTGGCGCTGTTGCTCCCGGCATCTTCTCCGGCTACTTCTCCGGCCCTGCCGCCCTGTGCCACTGCTGTGCCGCTGTCGCTGCTGCCCCTCTCTTGCTGGACATCTGCGCCATCATCGACTCTCTCCGACATCTGCGCCTTCAACGACATCTGCAGCCTTCGACGACTCTGCTCCTTCGATGTCCTTCCCTTCAAGTATTTCCCTCCAGCTGCTGCTCTCGTGGAAGATCCCGCTGCTGCCGCTTATCGGAATGCAGTATTTTTGCTATTTTTTTAGTTTATTGTGTTGGTAGTGTCTTCTAGTCGCGTGCTATGGACGTTGGTTTCCGTGCTGCTGCTCTCTGGGTGCCGAGCTCTTCTCTTCCTCCCTTCTCACTCGCCGCTGCTTGAGCATTTTTTGCTCGCCGCTGCTTGAGCACTCTGCTCGCAGCCGCTTGAGCCTTCTGCTCGCAGCTGGCTTGTGCTTTGCTCGCTGCATCTCGGATCGTGGTCTTGCCGGCAACCGTTAACCATAGTTTTTTTTTATGTGTTGTTCTGATTGTCTTCGTCTGTGTCTCCATGCGAGTCTATGCCTTCATGCACATGTTCCACGTGAGGGGGAGTGTTTGTGATAACGACGACTCAGATGCCTCTTTCCCGACTCCTGCCTTAGTCACACACGGCCTCCAGGCATATTTCGTATGTTGTGTGTGTCTCCCCATCTTTTTCTTCTATGTTAGGTAGGTGTGGTTTGGCCTTTGTTGGTTGACCTGGTTTCAGCTCCGGGAGCATCCAGTGTGCTCATGGTCGGTTTGTGGACCAACGTCTTGTTGTAATCCTATATAGTTCCCCTTTGAGGATGAATAATATTGCATCAAGTTTGTTTTTAAAGAAATACTTGATGCAATATTATTCATCCTCAAAGGGAAACTATATAGGATTACAACAAGACACCACACACCGATAAGCGGTGTGGGACTAAACTCTAATACTAAAATATAAATACTTTCAACACTCCCCCTCAAGCTGAAGGGGAACCCTTCAGCTTGAACACAACATAAAAGAAAAAGGTAAATAGTGGTTGGCAACGCGGGACAAAACAACAGCCACCGAGGCCCAACCGCGTGTCACCGGGGATACTTCAACCGGACAAAAGCCACACGACGTTGGTCCACAAACCGACCATGAGCACACTGGATGCTCCCGGAGTTGAAACCAGGTCAACCAACAAAGGCCAAACCACACCTACCTAACATAGAAGAAAAAGATGGGGAGACACACACAACATACGAAATATGCCTGGAGGCCGTGTGTGACTAAGGCAGGAGTCGGGAAAGAGACATCCGAGTCGCCGTTATCACAAACACTCCCCCTCACGTGGAACACGTGCATGAAGGCATAGACTCGCATGGAGACACAGACGAAGACAATCATAACAACACACCAAATGGTTTCCCTTTTTATACAGTAAGTATAGATTAAGTGGTTCAATATTGATAATTTTTATGTAGATTTTGTTTGTAAAATTTAATGCTTATATCCTACTTTTAAATGTCCTTATACCTTTGATGCTTATATAAATTTGATGCTTATATCCTACTTTTAAATTTTTGATGCTTATTATGTAAATTTTAATGCTTATATTTGATCATAAGGATTAGCGTACTCTCTTTTCTCTTTTATTGCCACTTCGAAATTCAGCACTGGATTGTGTGTAGGATAGATATAGTAATATCTGAGTTTTGTTATTTTTTGATGCAGAGGATCGCCCTGGAAAGAGACTCCGGTTAATGCTAGATGAGAGTGATGAATGCTCTGAGACAGAAGATTTATTTGTTCGAACGAATGATAGTTCTTTTGAGGAGTTGCTTGGTGAGGCTGTTTTTGCTGATGAGAATGGAAAAAATACCGAAAAGGACAATGAGAGCTGGGGCTTACTTAATGGTCCGATATTATCAAGGGTTTTTCATTTCTTAAGGTCTGACCTGAAGGCACTTGCTTCCTCTGCTGCTACTTGTAAACGTTGGAATGCAGCAGTTCAATTCTACAAGCATATTTGCAGACATGTCGATGTGTCATCTATTGGTGCCAGTTGTTCAGATACTATGTTCCGGTGTATTATGGTTAGTTAATCAAATCTGCACTTCACAGCTTTCTGTTCATGGAGATTTATTTTAAGAAAACCTTTTTTTTTGCTTGGCAGAATGCTTATGACAAGAAGAACTTGACATTTGTTATCTTAACGGGATGCTCAAATATCAGTGCTGGCTTGCTTGAAGAAGTCTTGCAGCTGTTTCCTAGTATTTCTTCTGTTTTCATTGAAGGATGCAATCAGTTCCATGAACTAAGAACCAAGTTTTCTACTATAAATTGGATGAAGAATAACAGGTTACCCAAGAATCACGAGGATTCTTATTCGAAGATAAGAAGCCTTAAACAGATAAGTGACCTGCAGAATTCAGTTTCTAATGAATTTAGGGGATTTGGAAGTTATTTGGATGATTCCGGTGATTCGGGGGTATTAGGCAGTTTTGACTCCACTATTGTGGACATTAAAGAGCACTCTGGTAATGTATTCCGACATGGATTTTATAAGAGAGCTAAGCTGCCCGACGTTCGGAAGCCCTCATCAGTTTTGTCTAGGGATGCTCAGATGAGGCACTGGATGCGCAGGAAAACTGAGACGGGATACAGAAAATTGGAGGAATATGTAAAGTTCAGTTTAAGGAACATTATGAAAGGAAATTCATTTGATTTCTTTTTTCCCAAAGTACAAACCTTTCCTGCATTTTTGTTTAAGTTTCATGATTTGTCTATTGCTGTGTTGTTTTATTAATACTGTTGTATGTGCTTTACTGGAATATTTTTTGTTTTATTTTAGGTTGCTGAAATTGAGGATAGGATGAGAAGGGGATATTATGTTCGTCATGGCTTGGGTTCTCTGAAAGATGACATTAGCCGTATGTGCAGAGATGCGTTAAAGTAAAAATTCTTTCTTTTCTGTCCTCTAAAATATGTGGACCCTGTACAAAATGTTTTAGCACCGCAAGTATTGCTTTTGTTTTTTTTTAAATTCGAATGTTTTGTATGATTAAGGTTTGAGCTTACCTTGTTTTCCTCACCAAAAATTGCTATTTTGTTTTATTTTACTACAAATTGCTTGCTTAACCATCAAAATTCTTGTGCAGAGCAAAAAATCGCGGGGATAGTAAAGAAACAAAGCATATTATCATGCTGCTTATACAATTGGCAAGAAATTTGGAGCGCAACCCAAGGTTGAATAATGAAAGAGATGAAGCTCTCAAGACCTTTAAAGATGCTTCAGAGGCAGGATTGTATTCGATAACTAAATACAAAAAGAAGAAAAATGTGGTGAAGAGTGAAAAGAGGAGTATCTCGAAAAGTAACAGCCTAGTCTCAGCTAATGGAGGGATAGATTCTGGAACATTCGATCGAGAAATCAAAAGAAGCCTATCTAAATTGAAGAATAAGAATATGAATTCTGATAGTGAAACCTCTGATGACCATGACAATGATTTTTCAGAAGATGAAGATGAGAGCACTGCTTCAGATACGGAAAGCGATTTTGATATGCATCCTTCTGTTGGAACAGGTGGTGTTAAAGGGAATGGGTATTTCACCATGGATGATACCTTTGATACAATTACCGATGACCGTGAATGGGGTGCTCGCATGACTAAAGCCAGTTTAGTTCCACCTGTCACTAGGAAGTATGAAGTTATTGACAAATATCTTGTCATAGCAGATGAAAAAGAAGTGAGAAGGAAGATGCGGGTTGCTTTACCTGACGATTATTCTGAAAAACTGCTTGCTCAAAAGAGTGGTATTGAGGAATCAGATATGGAAATCCCTGAGGTAAAAGAATACAAACCTAGAAAACTGCTTGGTGTTGAAGTCTTGGAGCAAGAAGTGTATGGAATTGATCCTCATACATATAACCTTCTACTAGACTCCATGCCTGATGAGCCTGAATGGCAACTTGTTGATAAACATACATTCATTGAAGAGGTATGTGTAATTATTTATTAATTTATTTTTCATTCCAACTTTTGCTAGCCCTCATTAAAACTTCAATCTTCTTTTGAATTTATATTACTGATTATTATTTCCTCTTGTTTTAAGGTGCTTCTGCGCTCTTTGAACAAGAAAGTCAGGCACTTCACTGGCTCTGGAAATACTCCTATGATCTTTCCCCTAAAGCCTGTAATTGAAGAAATGCAGACAGCAGCTGAAGAGGTTGGTGATAAGCGGGTTTTGAAACTGTGCCATGCCATCTTAAAGGCCATTCATAGCCGTCCAGACGATAATTATGTTGCTTACAGGAAGGTATTGTAAATATTTTTTTCCAAGGAGGCTTTTGGTGTAGAGGCGTAGAGCAATGCCTTGATTATGTTTTATTTTTATCCTCTTTATTTATTTATTTATTTCAGGGCCTGGGTGTTGTCTGTAACAAAGAGGAAGGATTTAGTGAAGATGATTTCGTTGTGGAATTCTTGGGCGAGGTAGTCTCATTGCGGTTGTCATTTTTTGTCTTAATTTCTGGTGAATCTTTTGATAGTTCAGTCAGTATGCTATCTTTTTTATTCAACAGTGAATTCTTGCTTTTCCACTCACCTCTCTCATTTTTAATATAAATTTTGTCTTTATGTGGAGATTCTAGATTATCCTTAATGCTATGAAATTGTGTAATCTTTGTTAATAGTGGAAACTTGGTTTTACCAGTTTTCAAGAACTTCTTAGAGGTTTGTATTTCACAGTTGGATTTTATAGCTTGAAACACATATGGGTTTAGCTTGACACAAAATATCATCTCATTGATTACATTGATTTCTCAAGACACTTTACACAAGTCCAACCCTAAAGTTTAATAAATATTTCTAGTCATCTTTCTTATAGGATCACGATCATAATGATCATCCATTAGCCTTTTTTCCCAACTATTTTGGTCAACTTTATTAATGCTCTCTCTTCATTTGTCCAACTTAATGCTACCTATGGTATTAACAAAATTTATACAATTTTTTGGATGACTTATATGATGCCTTTGGTTTATCTTCTTTTTTTAATTCGTAATCCACTTGTATTAATTTATTTATTCGTTTTGTTGGCCAAATTCCTAGATCATGGAACCACCTAGGTCTTGTTTTGACTACCTATTTCAGTAGATGTTACTACCAACACCTGATACGTGTACGCCTTGCGAACATATCACATGTGCTCCCAGACGATCGACCTTACTACGTGAGAGCTCTCTCAGAGATGCGGCTACCTTTGTGGATTATCTTTTATTCATAGTTAATTATGTATTTTGTCTTGTAGCGGGTCTCCATCTATACAAGGAGCCAATAGTGTAGGAGTTATGGTAATCTTGGATCATTATTTAGGCTTAGGCTCTCTTTGGAGAGAAATTTCTTAGAGGGAACCCCTCTATAGCCGGCCACCCCCAAAACTCCCTCCTTCCAACCTCCTTTCCCTCTTACGACCTATACCCTTCACACCGCCCCCTTCACATCTTGATTCCAGCCCTAGCCGCCCTCTCCAAGCAGCTTGCTGTCGCGGCCTTCCAGCACCTCCAAAACCCCACCTCAAGTCCTCCATTCCAACCACCCAGGGCCTATCGACCACCAATCTGTTGTTCCTTACAGCCTTGGTCGACCATTACCTCTCCATATTCACCTCTAACGACCCCCTCCCCACATCCAGCTCATGTCCATCCCCACCAGCCTCCCGACAACAATCTTCCATATCCCTCTTCCTACTGGATAGCCTCCACCGCCTCTACGACCACCGGATCTCTGTGCTATCGTCTATGATCCCTGAGTTGTGAGTGCTTATTGTACATTTTCATTATTTTCTCTATTGTTGAATGGATTTGGACTCTTATATAATTTTGGATGTTTCGTGTTGCTAGCATATTTGTCTTGTGATTGATCTCTCCTTGCAGGACTCGTTCGCTTCTTTGCATTTAATTAAGGCCCTCCGAGCAGTGGAAAGCTGAACCTAATTGCTCTTCCGATTTATTTAATTTCACATTGTGATTATCGTGATACTTGCAATTTATTGTTGTATCACTAATTGTCTGCAACCATCATCCTAGGTCTAGACATGAATTATTTCACCACACCTAGGGTTTGCATTGCTTAGAGTCTACTTTCAGAGCCTACTTTACATCACCATGTTGACGCAGGACAAATCTATAGGCGGCGGATAAACCGTGACCTAACCCGACATGCTATGCAAATCTGACAATTAAATCATAATTAGATAATAAAAATAACATCTCACGCAATTAATTCACAGCAAGGCAAAATAATTTACTAGGGCAAAGCAAGCTTAAGCTTTCCTCCACGTCGATGGCCAAAGCACGAGCGCGCGGCGAATAAATCCTACAAATCACAATAATAATCTAACAAACAACTACCATGCAAGATATTCAAAACAAGTACAAGATCCAATCAAATATAAATATGCTGAAAATAATAATCCAATACAACGAGAACTCACCAAGTAGTGGCTGACCAAGGCACTGAAGAATTCAGAGCCTGAGATGCGTGTACGATGATCCGAGGTGGAACCGACGATGTGGAAATGATGACGGTGGCTGTCCTCGGCGGTGGAGGGTGGAATTGGGCCGAGAATGGATGGATCCGACTACGTAGGTATAGATCCGGGTGAGGAGGGGTAGATCCGACAATAAATAGTCGGATTCGGGCTGTAAATTTCCATATCTGGACTGGCCCAAAAGGGGAAGGTCGATGGATAGTGGTTCCACGTATGGGGAAGGGCTGGTGGCTAGGGTTCAGATTTGGGTTGGGGGAGACGGTGGTTGTTGGGGCTGTAGGCGGCGGAGGGCAAGGGAGGTTGGCGGTGCTTGGGGTGCAACAGGGCACATGATGGCTCCACGGATGGGAGTAATAGGGGGGATGGCAATGTGGCTTCAGGGGGAGGGGGGAGAAGTAGGCGGCGGAGGATTTCCTGGAGGTTTTCAGGCCGCTAGTTCACCGGAATAAAAACTATAGCAAATGAACAGGTTTTCTGGACAACAGTTAGGCCGGCTGTTTTGGGGGTTGTAGGGGTTGCGAATGAAGGTTTCGTAGGGGGAAGAAGGAGCCTAGGGTTAGGAAAAACCTGGGGAGGGAGATACAAGCCTAGAAGTTGTCACCTAGGGTTCCACGGAGTCGGCACCGTGGGAAGATCGCGAGAATCCGGGAATTGCTTTCTCCAAATTCTGCAATAGCCTCCATCAGCCCACTACCTATCTATTTATAATAAAATAAAGGTCAGGGCATCCCACCTTCAACGTCTATGATTGGCCGGAGGTGGGGTCACCCAAATAACCCTAAATACAACGAACACATTTGCGGAGTCCAATCGTCAATCCGGGCACGCCATATATGGAAATTCGCCAATTGGCCCCGAACGGTCCCAAAACTCGTCCTCCACTGCAAGTCCTCGTCTCTGCTCCGTATCACTTGCCTAGCCAAATTCTAATTTTATCTGCTTTTACTTTGAGTCTCCGCAAAATTTATTTATCTTTCATCAATATATTTTAGAGACTTTTTATTTTATTTTAACCACTTAACCTCAATTCTATAATTATATCTTTCCATGCATCATGTTCTTCTATATAATAAATTTAAGATACTTAAATCTATCAATATAACTTTTTCTATACTGTTTTTGTATGATAATCAGTAATAACACACCCATTAAATTTGTATATATTCTGTTCTGTTATATTATTCCTAAGCACTCCATCTTCAAAAAAAAATTCTGTTATTGTAATTTCTCATTTTGAAGGGGAGCCTTGGCGCACCGGTTGAGGTGTTACCGTGTGACCTTGAGGTCACGGGTTCGAGTCCTGGAAGCAGCCTCTTGCAAAAATGCAGGGTAAGGTTTGCATACATTTCACCCTTGTGGCGAGACCCTTCCCCGGATCCTTGCTGCACAGGGATGCTTTGTGCACCGGGCTGCCCTTTTTTATTGTAATTTCTCATTTATTTTAGTAGTGTTCTTACCGGTTAGAACCGTCATCTATGAGAAACAATACACTAAAGATTGGTGTATGGCTAATGAATTTGGGCAGGTGTAATGGTTTATTTTCAGCAATCAGTTTAGATAGCCTTTTTTGTAGCCATCTTATAAAATCAATGTTGGTTTAGCTAAATCCTACAAAATAGATTTAATTAAAGTCATCATTTTCGAAGTTGTTTTCTAACATAAGCAACCAAATGAGACCTTAACAATTTGTGTCCAAAATTGTATGCATTAATTCTATATAATTGATTACACATTTGTCAATTGTCATGGTATATAATCTACATGTGTACTCTAAATGTATTTCCAAGTTTGCACAACAATCTGTTTCCTGTAGTCTTAGCTCTTGGATTAGTCCTTAACTATCTTAAAAATCAGAATATAATTTTTATTCCTTTTTAGGTATATCCATCTTGGAAATGGTTTGAAAAGCAAGATGGAATCAGATCTTTGCAAAAGAACAGTCAAGAACCAGCTCCCGAGTTCTATAACATTTATTTGGAGAGGCCAAAGGTATATATCACGTTTTTTTTTTATTTTAACATATTTTGAGTGATTTATAATAGATCTTTTTAAAATTTTCCTTTGTTCATTTTGACTTACAGGGTGATCGTGATGGGTATGATTTGGTTGTTGTTGATGCTATGCATAAAGCAAACTATGCTAGTCGAATTTGCCACTCTTGTCGGCCAAATTGTGAAGCAAAGTAAGACTTCTCATGTTCCATTTTGAAGTATCTATCCTATTTCTAATTTCATAGAACAGAATTATCAGTACAAATAAAATTTCTTATCTTTAGGATGAGATTGCTCCGTGTCTTCTTGTTATTGATGTACCCATGAATCATTTCTTTGTTGATATTCCCCTTTCCATTAGATGAAGGTTGTGCATAACATATTTTTTCTTACCTTATTATGGTTTAGTTGATGCCTCCTAATTTTGTTGAAATATTGGAGCAAACTTTAGAACTGATTAAAACGGAATTATTTTGACTTATGTGCAGTGTCAAATTTTGAAGCTGGGCATATCTCTTCCTTTAAAAGTATTTTGTAATCTAACAACTTTTGGTAGAGGCTTTGTATCACGATTGATTGTGTTGGCACTATGTTAATACATACATTGGACTTGTCCCATTTACTTGTAAACGAGTGGATCTATACTATATTAAACTCAAGTAGTTTCTTGTTGACCACGTGCACCTAAAATTTCATTTTTCTCATACTATTTGTACTTTTGATTCGAGCGTAGGAGATAGAGAGAGAGAGAGAGACGGAGACAAAGAGTGAGGGTCAGTGAGGGAGCGAAACAGAGAGAGAGAGAGAGGGAGAGGGAGGAGAGGGAGAGATGGCCTTAAAGAAGAAGAAGATAGAGTAGATCGTACTTTGTTCTTGTCTGCCTGTGTTTAGTATGATATAAGAAAGATTATATCAAGTACAAACATTACTTTTAATTTGAAGCCGACAGTTCGCAAATTATGAAAAGACCGACGAATTCTAAATTAAATTATGATGTATCAATTCACATCATTTAATTAATAACATGGGTTCAAGTTCCATTACTGGGTCTAATTCAATATGCTAGTAAACATTCCAATAGCAATAAAGAACATTAAAATGATGAAGAAACAATGTTAAATCATCTGTATTCCTTTTTTAAGTTTAATAATTTGTATTATATACTAGTGCACTGACACGTGTTACTCATGTACTCGAAATACCCTCTAACTTCGCTAGAGAGTATTTTGTGCATTGGGTAACGTATTTTTGTGCACACACACACTAATGCACCATCGCAGGTTACTGTTATGCTCCCGATCTTGTTCCGTTATTCGTCGTTATTTTATATTTTTATTAATGTCGCATCTTTTATGGTTCATTTTATGTAAGTCTGGGTGGACATATTTACTTTTATGCTCTTACGTAATCTTATTTAAAGGATCCCTTGGGTCATAAGAAGGTATCGAGAAGTTTAGTCTATTTCCTTGTCTTGTATGAGATTGTAGTAGCTCTCTCCTCCCGAGCACACGCCGCCTAGGCAGCCGAGCCTCCGGCTCCATAGTGTCCCCCTCCGGCCATCCTCCGACGACTGTACCGACATTCTATGTCGAGCCTGTAACAACTTGATATCAGAGCATCTCCCTCCACCACTACCGCAACATCCTTCCCTAACCATCCAACTTCTACCTTCCCCCAAATAGTCGCAAGCCTTTCCCCCTGCACTTTCAGTCAGAAATACCTTCCAGGTTCATGCAGTGTGAAAGTGGTCACTGCGTATCAGTGCCTTCCAAGTCCTGGCAAACGTTCTATCGATAACAACAACTCCCGCTTCGTTGACGGTAGCTCCTTCATCACCGATATGTGGCAACAATAACAACTCCGTTTCCGTTGGTAGCAGCTCCTCCTGCGACAACAACTTCATCTTCATCGTCGACGGGATCTGCAGGATCAAATTGCACGCGCGCTTGCGATCTCTCAACCGTTGTTACTTGTTACACAAGAATAAGCCGTACTGATTTTGTCGTTGTATCCAACATTTGTGGCGTCATTGTCCCCCAACTTTTGATTCACCACACCGATTCCATTGCATGTTTCCGCCTTTGTGTCCCACACAATTGTTTTCAAGTCGAGCACCGACCTCTAAAGCCACGTGCATTGTTCACCCACCTGCTATCAGTGTTCTGTCGTTGAGCGGCCCCAAAGGCCTGCCCCCCTCTTTTAACCTCTTGTGCTCCTGTCTCGAGCCCTGTTCTGTTAATTAACTTGCGGTTGCCTGCATCTCAATTGTAATCGATTAATTAATTATTAATTTCTTAAAAATAATTTAATTTAATTATCTCAAATTAATTAACTACATGGATGATTTCTCCGCCAATCTGATTAAATTTCAGGATCATATGCACCTTCTTCTGGCGCCCTATGCAGCTACTGAAGCCTGACATCAAGAAGCGCAAGATTGACACTAGGTTGTCGTTGCCACAATCGTCAGCTCATCAACTGTTGGGAATCCGTTCTCTCATCATCTTATCCCTCATCATCTTATCTCTGCGCAACCATCGAACTCGATGATTGTTCTGCCGCAACCCATGTCGCCTCCGACTTTTGTGAGCCTCCTTCAGACCTAGTTGTTGCTTTTCACGCCGTGGATCTCATTGGCTTTGAGCCTTGTGTCATTTGCTCTGCCAACCACCTCCATCCAGCACCCTCCGCTCCGGTCACAACTTCTACCGGTTCTGAACCCCGCTCCATTTGCGAATGCCATACTACTTGCTCCACCATGTCTGAGCACCGTAGTCCCCGTTCCACAGGATCATTTATCCTCCCGATCGTTCACAACGACCATACAATAATCATCATGCGGCTACCAAGCCGCGATGCTCCTCTGAGCTCCTCTGACAGCAGTGTCATCTACTGTGACATCTTTGAGCACGACATGAGCTCTCATCCCAATGATGCATTTGCTCCAATCTCACTAAAAATAATTGTTTTAGCGCGAAGTTAAGGAACCCGGGGATCACACCGACCGGGCCAATCTCGAGCTTGAGGGAAAGCTCGATTTCAAGGAAGGATGGGATGGTATGGTCCCGATCCCGTTCTGTTATCCATTGCTATTTTATATTTGTATTAATGTCGCATCTTTTTTAGTTTGTTTTATGTAAGTCTTAAGTGTAGGATTCATTTACTTTTATGCCATTATGTAATCTTATTTAAAGGACCCCTTGGGTCATGAGAAGATATCGAGAAGTTTAGTATTTTTCCTTATCTTGTATGAGATTGTGATAGCTCTCTTATCCCGAGCATGTGTATGATCAATTGACTATGGTGATTGAGAGTCTATTGTAGGCCTTTGCCCGTATAGGTGCCCTAAAATTTATGTTTCTACTATCACCTAAACTATTTATTATGGCGCCTCCAATCAGGTGACTGGTTCTTCAGATAATATGTTGACATCTACTATTTTTCCCACTATGATTGGAGTTGGTTGAAAAATACATGGATGTATCTAAACCTACTATAACTTTCCCTACTCTTCACGGATTCCACACGATCCCTCTCACCAAATTACCACACTAAAAAAGAATTAAAAACCCTGACCTTAATCCTAATCCACATTGAGCTCTAGCTATCAAGCTTCAATATATGTCCTTTAAAATGATTCAATAATAGACTTATTCCACGGTTCTAACAAAAAATGTGATATTGGTGTCTATAATACTTTTTGAAGGATTCAAAACAAAAGAAATGGAGCTCTTATAAATTTTTTGATAATAATTGATGTAAATCATGTTCCACTGGAAGTGGTTAGAAACATGCATTCCATGATGAATGTAGAATTACGACTCAAAGTTAATAAGGAAGCAATTGACAATACAAAAATTATCATACATTATAATTCAAGCTCATTTCACGATTATATATTGAAGGGGAGCCTTGGCACACCGGTTGAGGTGTTGCCGTGTGACCTTGAGATCACGGGTTCGAGTCCTGGAAGTAGCCTCTTGCAAAAATACAGGGTAAGGTTTGTGATACGATCCCGGAGGGGAATCCGGCAAGGGGAAGGGTCGGAGGAGGTGAGGAAGAGGAAGGAGGGAACAAGAAGAAAAAATTAGGGAGCGACCCTAATTTCCATACATCCAAGCATAATGAAAAAGAGTACAACACAACCCCTTATAGGTGCGGGGTGCGGATAACGAAAGCAGTACGAATAATAACGAGTATACAAACAGAAAATAACATAACATAATGCAATAAGATAATCATGTCGGCGGCGCGCCTTCGGTCTCTCCTCCTCTAGATGGACCCTCCATCGTCTTCCTTCGCATGTGGACTTGTCACGACATCTCATCGGCGTGTGCGTGTCTCGTCGGCATGCGCAACCGTAACAATGCCGCCGTCTGGAAAATATGTCTTGTCCCCAAGGCAGTAGTCGGTGGACTGGCGGCAGAAGTGATCCTGGGGCAACCACATAACTTCGGACTTCAGACGGTAAGACCCAACAACAAGGATCTCCTGCGAGCCAGAGTCCCCCTAAAGGAGGTAGCGGCGACTAGGTAGCTCGACTGCGTAGTACGGTGCAAACTGCTGTCTTTCTTCTGGACCAGAAGGACCGGGCTAGAGAATAGGCTTGCACCATAATGGGTAAGGCCCCCCATCAGCATCCCTTGCATCAGAGGCTCGAGCTCAGCTTTCCGCCCATGATCAGAACGGAACGGCTCCGCCGAAGCTGTTGTGTTCCGAGGCTGGAGGGAACTGGCGCGGTCGGTCGACCGGGCTGGTGGCAATCCTACCGGAGACTGGATGACATCGGCGAGCGCAGTAGAAAGCTCTCGGTGGTCCGTCGGTGAAGGGAAAGGCACTTCGGAGGGGCCCGAGAGGGCCCACAGCCCCGCAGAGAGGCCGACGTTCGTGGTCCGCTGGATTGTGCCGAGGGAGACCGGAGAGCGGAGGCACCGTCGAGGCGACATGGCTGGCCCCCGTGGAGGAACTGCATGGTCATAGGCGCCCAATTGACGCATACATCACCGAGCGTGCGGAGCCAAGCCACCCCCAAATGGCGTCGATACCGCCTAAGTTGAATGCGTAGAAGTCTGCGGCCACGGAGCGGGACCCCACAGAGATAGGCACGACAGTGCAACGGCCCTGAGTCGGTCGGCGGTGCCCATCGCCCAGGTGGACCGCAACATCCAGAGAGGGAACAAAGGGAAGACGGAGTTGCTGCACCAGGCACTCGGAGATGAGGTGGTGGCTTGCGCCACTGTCCACCATGATGATGATCGGGTGATCCCGCAGCGTGCTCGAGAGTTGCATGGTCTGCTGGCCGGAGAGCCCGCCCGTTGAGGCATAAGATAACTCCAGGCGGTGGAACGTAGCCGCGGTGGGGTCTAGAGGTGTATCCCCCGCTGAGAGCTCCAAGGCCTCAAAGTCGGTCAGGGTAACCTCAGGGTCGACGTCGCCGATGATGGCGTGGAACTCATGGCTGGGGAAGTAGGGTTGGCGGCATCGAAAACAGAGACCCTTGCTGCGAAGCTCATTGTAATAACTGTTCGAGATGCGTTGAGGGGCCAGTGGGCGTCCCGACCGGTTTCCCCAAGGCGGCGGCCGTGGTGGAGGAGCCGTGGATGGTGGTCGCCAAGGTGGCCGAGGCTGGTGATGGTCAGCCGTAGGAGCAGGTGGCCGAGGGGAGAGGTCGGCTTACACCAGACGCGCCAAGTCCATGGCGTCGGAGACTGTGTGTGGGTGGTGCGTGCAGAGACGAGAGCGTATATGTGGCAGTAGACCCTGCATGAAGAAGCCCAGGTAATGATCGGGTGGTAGCCCGGTGACGTGGGAGACCAGGGCGACGAACTCATCATCATAGTCGTCCAGGGTGGCTGTCTGGAGGACGCCGCAAAGACGCTCGATAGCGGAAGAGCCAGAGTAGCGGGTG
Organism: Dactylorhiza incarnata; assembly: GCA_033032865.1. Taxonomy (NCBI): domain Eukaryota; kingdom Viridiplantae; phylum Streptophyta; class Magnoliopsida; order Asparagales; family Orchidaceae; genus Dactylorhiza; species Dactylorhiza incarnata. Next base: position 12,241,769 of record JAWHQI010000053.1, read on the forward strand.
TCGTACCGCCGGATCATCTCCAGCTTGAGCTCAGGCCAGAAGAGGCACGAGTTGGATTGGCGGAGCCACCATGCCCAATGGAGGGCAGAGCCGTCCAGACCAACAAGAACGGTGAACACCTTGTCTTGTTCCGACGTGAAGTTGAGGTCGAAGTACTGTTCCGCCTTAGCAATCCAACTCATCGGGTCGATACCGATAAAGGACGGAATGTCGAGGGAGAGAGCGGACCAGCCAGGAGCCGGGTGGATTTGCGGCTCGGGTGGTCTCACCTGTATTGCGCCGAGGAGGGAGCCCCCATCCGCGGTCGAGTCAGACGAGGTGGTCGACGCCTGGAGGGAGTCGATCTTGGAATGGAGGGCGAGGAGCGAGGCATGCATGGAGGCGATGAGTTGATCTTGAGCCTCGGCGTGGCGGATGAGGGCTGCAGAGGCGGTATCGGAAGTGGGGTCACCAGAGGAGTGTGTATTGGGAGCCATGGGGCGGGATCTGGTGGACGGTGGCTGGAGGAGGCGGATCTGAACTAGATCCGGTGGACGATGGCTGGAGGGGGCGGATCTGGACAGGTTCGGCTGGCGGAAGCGGGGAGCGGCAGGGAGCGGCGGGTCTGGACGGAAATGGCAGGCTGCCTCGGGTTTGGCTGCGGGATGCAGGCGGAGCGTCGTGGTTTCGGTCTAGGCGAGCGGCTGGCGTACGCAGGTAGGCGGAAATCACGGGGGGGGGGGGGGGGGGGGGGGCGCTGGCGTACGCGATGCAGGCAGGAGGAATCAGGAGGAGAACGACGGCGCTGCAGCTGGACGTGCGAAGCAGGCAGATGGAACCGGCGGATCGGGGGTTGCTGGACGCGCGAGCGAGCGACGCAGGTCGTTGACGAGAGAAATCCGAGATCTGGGAGACGGGAGCGGGAGCGGGCCGAGCGAAACTGGCGGGATCAAAATCGGGGAAATTGAAACAGGCAGAAACTCCATTGAGTGGAGGATCCGGCGCAGATGGAAGGTCGCGGCAGCGAGCACGGGCGGCTGGAAGGCGGGCCGTGAGTCAGGTCAGACCAAATTGATACGATCCCGGAGAGGAATCCGGCAAGGGGAAGGGCCGGCGGAGGTGAGGAAGAGGAAGGAGGAGGGAACGAGAAGAAAAAGCTAGGAGCAACCCTAATTTCCATACATCCAAGTATAATGAAAAAGAGTACAACACAACCCTTTATAGGTGCGGGGTGCGGATAACGAAAGCAATGCGAATAATAAAGCGTACACAAACCGAAAATAATATAACAGAATACAAATAAGATAATCATGTCGGCGGCGCGCCTTCGGTCTCTCCTCCAAATGGACCCGCCATCGTCTTCCTTCGCGTGTGGACTCGCCACGACATCTCGTCGGCGTGTGCGTGTCTCGTCGGCATGCGCAATCGTAACAGTTTGCCTACATTTCACCCTTGTGGTGGGACCCTTCCCTGGACCCTCGCTGCGTGGGGATTCTTTGTGCACCAGGTTGCCTTTTTTGCCTTTTTTTTCACGATTATATATTATTATTTATATTATCCCTACTAATATGATAAATATAATTAGTCATATTATAACGGGTCACACGATTGTTATGAATATTTTACCATCGTGAGTATGTCAATCATTTCAGTCATTGTAAGTCTTATTATGTGTTCTTCAAGCCACCGATTTTGATGCATGTGATTGTCCTCTGTATTCATGATAATTATACATATGATCCTTCACCATCCTCATATCTAAAAGCATTTAGTTTGGCTGCAATTCACATATTGTACCTATTTCTCAAACTCCAAAAGCTTAGAAACGCCCTTGTCATTTCCAAAAGCTGAAGCATCTGTCTCGACCATATGATTCTATAATTGTGTCACATCTACTTGATCCTTGTAATGATTGGGTTTTTGAGGATTAATATCTAGGTTACATGTGTCAGATGTCAATTAGTACATACATATAATTTATTTATTTATACTTGTAAATGTTTAGGGTAGACCAAAAAAGACTTGGAATGAAACTATAAGGAAAGATATGATGTACTTTGGCATTAGTGAGGCTATGATTAAAGATAGGGCGCAATGACGACAAAGGATCCATATAGCCGACCCCACTATGGTGGGATAAAGGCTTGAGTGTTATTGTTGTTGTTATACTTTTAAATGTACAAATATAGTAATGTCAAAGCATTATTAACAAATCAAAGCATTTTTAACAATAATAATTAACTAAATAAACCTTTCTTAGCATCAATAATTAATAAATATGAAAAAATTAACTTGTAAAGATTTAGGCGTGTTTTTTTTTAAATCTAATATTTTCAAGGTTTAACATTCTTGATTAGTCTTGTAATCGTTAAAAGCAGGGACTGTAGATGTAGCATGAACCTCCTCCAATGATGAACTTGACAGCCCAAGTCCTTCCTCATGCCTCTTCAACATTGTCCACCCCTTCTTGAATTTTCAATGTCGGTCTTCTTTGAATCATATCTAGAAGACTATAACTTTTCTTTGTTCATAAGTCAATATCCATAATATCTCTAATTTGTCTCTATGTCAACCCATATGCAGGAAAGATTTCATCCTCATTCTCCTCATCATGATCAATTGTACCCACAATCCGCTTGTAACCTTTCCTTAATCTACATTTATTGCGGGAGACGAAGAGCCAGCAGAGTGGGAGTATTGAAGAGTTTGTTGTTCGGAGGATTCATCGGATGAGGGTTTATCATTGTCGATAGACAGGGAGGAGTTCTTCACTGGTAAAGTAGTTATTCAGAGGTAACAAAGAGACGTAATTAAATTGATTTACTCATTAGTTTCATTGGGCGAAAGAAATAAAAAGTGCAGCCTAGTGCACAAAGCATCCCCGCGCAGCGAGGGTCCGGGGAAGGGTACCACCACAAGGGTGAAATGTAGGCAAACCTTACCCTGCATTTTTGCAAGAGGCTGCTTCCACGACTCGAACCCGTACCTTAAGGTCACACGGCAGCGCCTCAACTGATGTGCCAAGGCTCCCAATGATCAAATTATGAAGAAATATGAGAAGATAATTCAGTATTTTTAGGGTAAATACAAATTTAAGTTAAATTCTGGTCAGTAGGAGAACCTCTCATATAAGTGATATATCTGTCGCAATATAATAGAACATTTCGTGCAGGTTGTTGGTATCACATTGATTATTATTAACATGTTTTGGTTTTTTGCAGGTAAGCTTGATTACAGTAATGATTATACAAGCTAATTCATTACTATTAGTATATTCATAATGATCGAATTATTTTGTTCTGTGATGGTCTATTTTTGATAATTAGATATCTTATGCTACTACTATTAATCTATTATTCATTGGCTTCTTCAGAAAAAGAACTAGTTTAGTCTATGAAATCACATGTTCCTACAAGAGTTTGAGCAATGTATAAGTTGCTCACATGCTTCAAAATCATTGAGTGTCTCACAATAATAGATGGCTTTTTTGTATTATGCCTACTTTCTTGGCATTATAGAATCCTTACCTCACCCATGGTGTTAATTTGAGAAAGTGGGATGGTGTATGACAACACATGGATCTGGAGCCTCTAGATTCCACTTCATGTGTTCATTTTCAAGTGATTATGCATGACTCTTCAAATGATGGATTTTATTGTGCTAAGAGTTGGTGGTTTTTAGCATTCAGGGACTATCACATATTTTGGATTATATCATTTTCTGGATTTGTCTTTTTATTAAGTATTTAAGTGCATATGATTTTGGGCTTTCCTTTAAATTAATGATTGAAATTTTTAGCGTCTATTTAGATTTTTATTAAGTTTTTTTTATTATGTGACCCTGTTACTGTAATATGGATTTCAATACTTTGAATTGAATTTCTATTGTGAATGAATAATATATCAGTTCAGTAATATATGTTCCTCTCTCCTAGTTTGCTCACTCTAGTGTGATTCTTGAGGGCACAATTTCAAACTCCCAGTCCTCCTGTTACACCCTCTCTCCTTTGATGCATGATTCTCAAGGTCATATAATGCACATATCCATCTATATTACTCTGGCTGACACCCCTTGCTCTCCTATTTCTATTTTGACAAACTAATTTTCCTTCACACGCACAAACTGAATTTAAAATAATGTAAGCATTTCAAAGGAAATTTGTCTTAAAATGGATTTAGGTAAAAAAACCATAGATCATCATTAGACGTGCATCATCAATTTGCCATCAAAGCGATTTTTCATCATACATCACCGGCCTGGGCCAGCACACGCCCCATCCAACACTCCACCGACCACCGTTGTCACTCTCATATTGTCCCCATCTTCTCCTTTCTCGCTCACTTCCCTATAGACACCATCCGTCACAACTTCCCTTCTCTCCCCTTCCATTGTAGGCCCCAACGCACCTAAAATATCACATTTTAATCTTACTGCATCCACCCGTTGGAAGATCAAACAACCCTTTTGCGCATGGTCATATCCTACCCCATTTCAACTCTTCTCCTTCAATTATTTCTCTCTCAGACCCACAACAATTTCCATGCACATCCCTTTTCTTTTCCCTCTCTTGGTCCCCACACCACATGCTACTCTTGATGTTTACCTGCCCTCTTTTTCCCTGCACATCTCACCCATCTTTATTCCATCACCCTTTCCATAACTCCACCCATCGCTGCCTCCAAAACACCACTCGACCCCTCATTTTCCTCCACCTTATACGCATACTATGCATCTACATTTCCCAAAAATACAAAATTCTGTCTTCTCACAATTCTCCGAGCCCACTAATTTCCAATTTTATTTCCTTCCATACTCATCAGTCACCATCAGTCTTATGTAGTGACAAAGACGGCTGACTCTTATCGAGACTGTATATACTGGCGTCGTTATTAAATATCCAGGGAAATATTAGAGGCTAGACCGTTAGGGAAAGGTCGATTTTCAAGGGCAAAATAATGTTACGTTAGGCATCCACCCAAGCAGACCCCGTTGCAGGAGCCACGAGAGCGCAACTTATCGAGACTGTATATACTGGCGTCGTTATTAAATATCCAGAGAAATATTAGAGGCTCGACCTTTAGGGAAAGGTCGATTTTCAAGGGCAAAATAATGTTACGTTGGGCATCCGCCCAAGCAGACCCCGTTGCAGGAGCCACGAGAGCGCATATGGAAGCCGCCTTAAATGCTCATTTGCAAAGATCTATTTTATTAATTAATATTGATTTAATTAATGGTATTAATTAAAGTATTTTGTAATTTCTAAGTAGGTGTATCTTCCCTCTATCTATATAAGAGAGAGGGAGGGATGGGGTGTGAGGAGCTTCATTTGATAATTTGGCTTTCGGCTCTCTTTGAAAAGGAGCACTTTGGAGGACCCAACTTCCGAGTGCTAGGTGGGAGCTTGTCTCCCAAGTTTGTATCTCTTATTTTCGTGCAATGCAATTTCATTCGCTTGAATTTTTTGCTCTGCATTGAGTGCTCTCGCTCGCCCAGGTTCATAGAAAAGTCTTCCTGGTAAAATTTACTTGTCTACTTATAATTCTAGCGAGATAATAGTTCTACATGTGAAACCCATGTAGTTTTGTGCACTTACTATAGATTCTCAGACTCTCTACTTACAACCATTGATTCTATGACTCTCTACTTATAATTCTTGCGAGATAATAGTTCTAAGACTCTCTAGCTTGGCCTGACGACCCACTCCCACATCATTCAATTAGAACTGAAATCCACATGTCAGAGTCTAAAGACCCTACATGAGGGGACATGTTGAGAATATAGCCCCAACATTGGGAAACTCGTGTAGTCTAATGCATTTAATATATATGTCGAGGTACTCTCACCTACGACCAATTGGTTTTTAGTTGGATTGTCTAGGTTCTAACAATAAAAAGGGCAGCCCTGTGCACAAAGCATCCCCGCTCAGCGAGGGTCTGGGGAAGGGTCCCAACTCAAGGGTGAAATGTAGGCAAACCTTACCCTATATTTTTGCAAGATGCTGCTTCTAGGACTCGAACCTGTGACCTCAAGGTCACACGGTAAAACCTCAACCGGTGCGCCAAGGCTTCCCTTCTAACTCATTCATGATTATTTAAATCAAATAATCTTGGAATTGACCTTTACGAGGAAACATGAGTATTAACGTCTAACTTTGCCAATGGTCTTTGTTCTTAAATTCAGATCAAAATATGAATTTTAACAGAGGAACGTTGAAAATGTTCAACGCTTTAGAATTGAAATGATGATAAAATCCATACAATCACAATGTGAATCAACCTCTTAACTACTAAGACAGATTCATTTCAATCTATCAAGTCAACAATGTTCGTCCTCCTATCTTTACTTAAAATCATTGAGAGATTAGTCTACCAAGCACAAAATCTAATGAAGCGCTGCTATAGGGATCAAGAGAAAAGCCATATGAACACATACAATTCTGCCACGCACAAGAATCCATTGATCCTTGAATTTGTTACAATAAAAGTATTGAAAAACTTTATGTAATAAGCCTGTTTATGTTGGCGATCTTAATGTAGAGACAACCATAAAAATTATATGTTGCATGTTCAATTATAAAATCTTACAAGAGAATTAAAATATGGTTCATTTACTTCGTTTGTTGTCATTTACCTCATTGCTAATTCACTTTCCTTTACAATTTGGTTCATTCCATGTTAAAAACCTATGCATCCGACCGAAAATCAATTGGTTGTAGGTAGAGGGGTCTCAGAATCTATTGTAAGTACACATGCCTATATGATGTTCACATAAAAACTGTTTAAAACAAGTGAGATTCAAATACCATGTCGTCCACTTATCTAATCTACACTTAAAATCACCTAAGATCATAGTCAACCTATTATTACAAAGCCTAACAAGGTGCTGCAAATCAAGAGAAAGGCCATATGGACTGAACAGTTTTGCCATGCACAAAAATCTGTTGAACCTTGACTTTGTTACAATAGAAGTATTGAAATTTTAAGATAGTAAGCCCATTTACATTGGCAATTTGAATGCAGCGACATGACCACAAAAGCTATACCTTGCATGGTCAATTATAAAGTATTACTGGTGAATTAAAATATGGTTCATTTACCTCGTTTATTGTTAATTCACCGTCCTTTACAATTTAACCATTAGACAGCTTGTAATTTCTATATTCTCTAAACATTTTTATATGATTTTGTTAAAATTTATTAAAGAGATGTATAATGGAGCATTAAATTGTTATAATACTTGGGTGTAGTGATCAAAGAATTTTCAATTAGAATAGATTTGTATTAAGGTTATGTTTGAGCGCACAGATCTGTGGTCATGACTGCAGTGGCATCCGCGCGGTAGATCGGTGGAAATTGACCATGCAGAGGCCTTTGCGGTCTCGGTGGCCTCCTCGCGGATTTGCTCCGCGGGAGATCTGCGGAACCAAACCAGCCCTAAGTATCAACATTGAATTCATATCTTGCATTTGCATACTGCATGGTACATCAACTTGTTCAGTTCAACACTGACATAATTTAATCCCGTTCGGCATCATGAATTGTCATATATCTTCTTATCTTAATCCCTTTGTTCTACTTCGACTCCATTCCACTTTGATGTTGACACTTTTTTTTTGAGTAGAGTGACAGCCGTTGATGGTCAGTATCAGATTGGGATCTATTCTCTACGGCCAATTGTCTACGGTGAGGAGATTACCTTCGATTATAACTCTGTAACAGAGGTTAGCTTCCTGTTCCAAGACCTGCAATTTCTTTTGGATTAATACTGTTCCATTGCCTTCAATTTCGTCAGGATTATTTACTATGGCATGCATTCATTTTCTTATTTTTTTTCTCAGAGCAAAGAAGAATATGAAGCATCTGTTTGTTTGTGTGGTAACCATGTTTGTAGGGGCAGCTACCTGAATCTGACTGGTGAAGGGGCATTTCAGAAGGTATAAAGCAACCGTTTATGTTTTCCTGTAAATTTAATTCAAAATGCACCTTATAATGCATATGTATTTTGGTATTGATGTGTCACGGGCAAATTCGTAGAACGTCGGTAGAGGCGTCAAAGATGCAGTCGGAGGCGGGGGTGACAGAGGAAGAGGATATAATGAAGCCATAACCGCGGCTGCCTATGCATGTCATGCGAAAGAGAGAGCTACCAAAATCTCATATAGGGGACAATGGAAATAGATTACTTTTTGCATGTCTTCATTCATGACCCTAAGGGTCTATAAATAGTATTACACAATGACATGAGCTTAAATAAACAAAAGTACCCAAAACATTAAAAGACACTAAGAGACAACGACTCAAAGTAAAGACACAAAAGATCCATAATATTGACTCATAAAATTGACACCTAACATACACATTGACGTGCTAAATAATGACATTAAATAAATATGCGCAATAATTGATAATATATAACTGGTCATGTGGGACCATAATATCCCACCCATCATTCAAATCGAGTTTGCCATCAAAGCTCGAATGAGGCTTGAAAGGTTTGAGCATATGTGGTGGTGACCAATCTAGATTAGGTCGACGCAGAAGTGCCCGACACCGCACCCGTCCGGACCTCTACCGATCAATTTTGTTATTTTGCAATTTATTTTAGTTTGCATTTTATTTTGCACGCCTGCGTGCGTAGCCATATTTTGGAGCTTTTATCGTATCCCCCATTATATATATATATATTTCTCTGTTATAGAAAACTTGGGCCGGTTCAGCCTTCCTAGCGGTTCCTTCTTCCCGATTCGGCCAGAAGACCCCGCAGAAATGGATACCTCCGTAGAAACGCTGCTCGCGGTAGGATTCCCAGTGCACCTCCCCGACTTTGGCGCTGCACTAGGGAAAGCCACTGCAGAAACAATACCAGTCCTGCTTCACGTTCTGGCCACGTCCTCCTCTCCGACTAGGGATGCAAATTTGGCCCAGGCCTAGTTGTCCGGCCCGGGTTTGCCCGGGCCCGAGCCCGATTAGGCCCGGGTCTGGCTAGGCCCGGGCCAGCCCCAGGTCGGGCCTAAGGGGGCTCACCAGGCCCCCTTATTTTGCCAGAGCCCGGTCTGGTGCCCGGGCCCGCTTGAAAGCCCGCTTAAATGCTGGGCGGACAGCCCAACATTTACGCTAGGCTTGTTCTTTGGGGCCTGTTTGGGCCCGGTTTTGTTGGCTCAGTAGGCCCTCTTAGATTGCAGGGGCCCAACGTGGGCCCAGTTTGAGCATGGCCCGGCCTGGGCCCGGTATCAAAAAGGCCCGGGCCCGGCAGGCCTTTACTGCACGCCTATCTCCGACAGTTGAGGCCAACTCCTCCATGCCGCTTCTTCCACGACGCCATCAGAGGTTTTGCTGCCGATTTCTTTGTATTTCTTCCTATTTAAAACTCTATAAAAAGGAGGAGATGGGGACGTATGAGGGATGTTCAGTTGGAGCTCTGTAAGAAGATCTAATATTTGTGTGTAAGAGTGATTCCGTTTGGGTTGTTTCCCTGTTCCGTGAGAAGGATTGAATTTTGGAGTGCTGCAACATTTCCGTTTGAGTTACTGATCGTTTGTGTAATTCCTGTTGGTGAAGAGACGATGAATAGTGTGTTTGTTGTCCTATTGCTGTAATTTGTTTCCAGTGGGAGTTCTAGCTTTGCTGTTTGTCTTCTGTTCAAACTCAGTTGTTGAGTTGTAGAGAAGATTATGAACAGTAACATTAAATGTTACTATTTGAATCTTAGACTTATTGAAGGAGAACAAAGAGATCTAATGTTTGATCTTTATTTAGCTTATTTATTTTTGTAAGTTGAATTTGTGTTGTGAATCTAGGAGGGGAAATCATGCCTCCCATTTCACTCGACTAGAGATTTCGAGGAACCACTTTGAGTGATCGAGATTTCGTGGATCCACCTTGGGTGCGAGAGCGAGTGAGAAGTTAGGTTATTTAATTTGTGACCTCCTTGCACTAGTGAGTGTTTGAGATTTCGTGGAACCACTTTAGTGTGATATTGAGCGAAATTATTCCGTGGTACCCGTGTGCGACAGCGGCCGACCTCGGAGCGTGAGATCGAAGGTGACGAGGAATTCCTCGCGGGATCGCCGTCGGCTTCGATTGCGGAAAGACAACTCTTTCCGTGGGTAATTGTTTCCTCCCCTTCCTTTGCGTGCGTCTACATTCTCTCTTTAGGTTAATAGATTCATTGCTGGATTTTCGCTCGGGTTTTGTCAGCAAACGCTACGTTAAAAACTCCAAACGGAAACGTATTTGGAGTTCACAATTTCTGTTTGCTACGACAAGGGGAACGGAACGAAAGTTGCGAACTTCCTTCCCCGGATTTAGAATCAAATCATTATTTAAGAAAATTTATTTTAAAACAAAATATTAATTTTGTGCTTTATAAAAATCTAGTTGTTTAATTTCTTAAAGTTCGTGCAACGCCCTCTCAAATTTCAATTTTAATTACATGCACTTAGGGTTTCCTAGAAATAGCCGACATGCGCGCAAACCCTACGCACCGTCCTGCATCAATATGGCTCCTTAATTTCTCACCAAAACATCTCCTTGTAGCGCATTGTTGTAGCGGAGGTTGCATCGAGCGGCAAGCCTTTCTCATGCTCACATGTGTCACGAATGATAGTGATGTTGTCGGAGTTCATACCTTTCTTCGCGATGTTATCGAAGAAGAGACCGCAAAGTGATTGTTAAGTTATTGAAGTAGTGGTGGGGTCCTTTGTGCGAGGCTGACTGAGAAGGTCTGCTATGGGTCTGGTTTTAGAAGAAGCATTCGACTTTCTGAAGGAGGGTTAATTGAGAGTGTTGGCCGGAGAAAAATCGTAGGAGTCGACGGCTCCACGGATTGCTGCGGCGTAACTGTCGGGCTCGGCAGTGAAGGTGTTTGTTGTGTAAACTACGGGAGAGAACAACCGACGGAGAAGGTGGGGCGACGGGAACTGTGGAGTTTGGTGGGGTTTCTTCGTGCTCTGGTTGGATCAACGACTGCTCCAATTTGACCGGGTCCCTGAATTGTCCAAACGTTGCGAGTCTGTCAATGCTAGAGGTAAGCCGCCAAATTGCAACTTGGTGTAATGCCGACATCTCCAATAACTTCAGTAGCATCTGATGGAGGACATTTTGGTCATCAGAGCTCATCGCCATGCCGATTGAATTAATCAATCTAAGCAGGAATTAGTTGATTAATTCCAAATATAGGGGCTAGAGGCCATGTTCTCAACAAAGACAAAAGGAGGACTCGACTTATGTCTCAATGAGTGTCGAACTCGATGGGGGTTTGAAAGCCTACCACAGCGGGCTCAAGAGAAGGGAAGGGCGGCTCGATAGGAAATAAAAGAGATTGACAAGAGGCAAAATTTGGAATAGGAGTTGCGTGGCTTTGGAGGCGTGAACAATGATAAGGGGAGGTGTACTGCTCTGGATGATCAAGGCGAGTGAACTGGCGGGTTCAACGTCGAAGCAAACGTAATGACGCGTGCTTTGGAAGGAAACTCGACGATCCCTAATGTAGGTGAGTTTATCAGCCCAATCTTTCGATCGCGTCGTCGTCCAATGCATTTTTCAGGTTTGGGAGGGATCGCTTGTTGGTCTGCCCCGGACGAGCGTTGCTTCTTCTACATAGGGATTGGAGGTGGCACGTCGATATCTTTGAAAGGCACTGCGAGAATCGTTGCAATATGCAACAAAGGGAGGCGTAGCCACCACGTTCTTTCTTGTTCACAAATACGAAAATAATGAGTTCAGAACAATCGTGAAAGTCGTCTGTTTTGGAAGAACAAGTTTAAGAGCGAGAGAGACTGACATCCTCTTGGTCAAGGCAATATGACCAATGTGTCTTTCTTGAAGATGTTTAGAGTGTGGCAGTCAATCTGGAAGTTGTAGAAACATGTACTATTTCTGTACGAGATGGATCAGCATACTGTGACTCAAAACCATTATGGATAGACATGGTTTTTAGCTGGTCCGTTGTACTTGAGTACATTGTTGTCATCTATTGCGTTCTCATGAGAATATGAAAAATTTCTTTTGTCCTCTAGAAAGTCTCTTCTTCCTCGGCTCCTCCTCCTTGATCGATGCAGCCACTATTCCTTATAGGAATTCTTGGTCCCAACCCATTTACTCCCCTCACCCCAGATCTGTCTATTCCTGCATTTGTGTTGCCAGCATTTTCTCAAGATGTGGTGCTTCAGAAGACGCTTTTAGGTTTGAATTGCAACGAGTGGTCGACAAAACTTTCGTAGTAGAATTCGTGGAATCTGTCTCGTCCATTGGCTCCTGTTTAGGCGTCCTATTTTCACAGTAAGACTTTTGTGTGTTGTGAGACAGGTAGCAAAATTCCTTGTCACATAAGTAGCGACCTGCACAGATGGTGTAACGATTGCCCCGATTTCTCCACATGGACCCCGTGAAATTGATTTCTCTGTGAAGATGCGGAATCCAATGGCTAGACGTTCACACCCCATGCACCTTGACTATAGCTACGATGTGACAATCTTGATCAAATGTGTAGGATTGGTGTGAGGTGATGACACACAACGACTAATCCTGACAGACCACTCTTTCGTCTAAGGATGTCTAACAACCACATCGATCATTTGGGGGCGCGGGGGACACTGCGAGGTGGGTAGTTTATCTAGGGCGTATGCCTCCTAGAGAGTAACAGAGGTGTGCTAAGGTAGGCTCAAGGGTTGATTCTACTCGTGAGCGTAATGGTCTAAGCCCGCTTGACTTTGAGACAGATTGGTCGAATAGAGACCAACAACCAAAAAACGTTCTGGTTAAGAATTCAAAGAGTGCAAGGAAAAAGATCTTTGTCAAGCAAACAAGCATTTATATTCTGACAACGATTAGGTTAGCAAGGGTAGGTCAGTTAGTCTATTGTCTGATAGGTGGTAGCGAACTGAGCGCGAGGTCATTTTTGTTGAAAGCCCGTCCTTCTACCCCCTTTCGTCAAATAAGAATAAGAACTAAACTCCTTATAGATGAACTCAATTACTCCTCCTGAATAGGAATTTGCGAGGTTGCAGTGGATTGGGCTTAGTTTAGTCTTCAATGCCTTATTAGGCCATTGCATAGCCACCTCTTTTTTTCTTTCTTTCTGTCACATCCGATTAATCATGTTCGACTATCCCGACCAAATGAAAATGCTGCTCAAATGTCCAACTTGGTTGGAAGAGCAAAAAGTACAGGCATCTTTCGTAGTCCTACTCCCGATGAGTCTCTCGACATTGAATCATTCGAATGCGGGAATACTATGAGACCTTTACCTACCCTACCTTCACACTTCAATCTCCATCCTTTATTCTACTATGTATCGCCGCTAGCTCATAACATCTGTCTTACAACCGTCATTGCACTCTATAGGAAGTCCACACAGCAAACCAAGGCCTTGAACACGTCGTACCACCACGAAAACTAGGTACCCACACACCAGACGAAGTTTGCGAGCCGTGTAATAGGTGACCATTCCGCACGGTTCGGGAGGCATTTGACTCAGCCGCTTTAGCTCGATAGCATCTTCACCACTATCCAATTTTTGGGTCAACTTTTCCTTCGTACTACCCAAAAATAAGGTTCTTGCCGAATCCGACTTTCTTGCTCCAACCATTACAAAACTAATACCTATACTTTGTAGTACGTCAATACTTCTCTAGCGTATTATATCAATCATGTAGCTGATCAATTCCAACGAGCCTTTCAAACTAGTACATTTTGTAATTGACTATGCCTTCAATAAATGCTAGTTCTTCAATCAAGTTTTGAATGACTTTCTAGTCAGATCGTTCTTGCCTTTTGCTTATCCAGTCTCATTCCAAGCTTTAGACAAAGGTGCTATTGAGATATTGTGTCCTTATGTTTTCTTGAAGACGTTCCGTCGATTGGCCGAGTGAATAAGTCAACTTCAAAGTGCATTTGTTGTGCGAAGAATGCGTTATGAACCGTGGCTACCTGCCTGGTTTGGTTGGTGGGGTCCTCCGTTGTGGGTAAATGGGGGACCCAACTCTACGACCCCGAGGAAAGGTTGCACAACTTCCTTGGGGGCGTGAACACCTGAGCTTTTTGTAGTGCAAGCAGGAATTGATGTGAATGAATTCAATCCCCATTGCGAGGCGAGCTTTCAATTAAACGAGGGCTCATTGGTTGATTACGATAGGCCGTGCTATGGCAATTCCTTACTCAATAACTCATTGATGAGGTGATGGGGGCTTGTTGTCTACTTCACGTGCCTTCACTGCCCTGTTCTATGACTTTCCTTTTTTCGTTTGTCCACGCGACTGTCAAAAGGAAGAAAGGGTGGCTATAACGTAGGAGTCATGGCGGTTGTATGCCACGAAATTCCGTAATTGTTTTCTACAACGACAATCATGCCCACTACGATCCTTACGGGGTCTTTCCCATCTTGACCAAAGGCACCCCCCACCCCACACCCACACACCACACCAGCATGGGGAACCTTTGGTCAAGATAAGCATGAGCATACAACAGACAGTGCATGGGAGCAACACTTATTTTTTCTCACCACGCCAACCACTTCATTCAATCAACCAGATGTGAGATACACTGTCATTCTTGACTTTCTTTTGTTTTTTGGTACTTTCTAAAACGGCTTGTGATGTTACTGACTTATCTCATGTATATGCTTCGCTACGCTAACTCACTTTTTTGAAAACAAAGAGAGGATAGTGCACTTCTGACACCAACACTTCTCATATAATATACCACTCAGAATTTGAAAGTGTTACTGCTAACTGGTTGCTTGAAGTGATTGGTTGGCAGAGGCTTGAGATTTGCTTGACGCTTTTTAGCACAAAGTCGGGAATCGCAACCTGCATGAAAGTCTCTTGCACGCAAGGAGATACTGCTACTAGATGTTATGGTTCCAGGGTGCCATGATCCTTCTATCTGGAACCATTAAGGGCACTGGTTGACTGCATCAATCATCACATATTGAGCTATTCATTGTCACCAATAGCGCTTTGTTTGCTTGCATGCATGTGGCAAAAGGTGCCAGTAGAAGTGTGTCGGAGAAGGAGATGCATTTTGAGTTCTGGTGGTACCGGACAAGCTCTAGGGGTATAATCTCTTTCATCTTCTCTCCTTTCTCCCATGACGGATAGGAACGATAAATCAAGAATTTCACTTTGAATTCCTGACCTGAACATCCTACTGTTCATGGTGTTTACCGATCAATATTGGAAATGAACGTAGAAGTGGTGGAACGTGGGGAACCACATATTCAATTACTCCAGTGCGGCATGAAATCGTTGACGTTGAGTAGGTTCCCATGCCCCTAACTATGCCATGTTCGGTCCCCTGGTATGATATAGGTAACTTACACATCATGAGCACCGGGCAAAGAGGCGGTTGAGTAACTCAAGTGAAACGCCTTACATTTGGATAGAAGGGAGAAGGTTGTGAAGGTGGCCTCGTTATGCACACATTTGGTCAGATGAATGGAGGACCGGCCGACCTATCGACCTGGCGCTTTAATATGTCCTTTAAAATGATTCAATAATAGACTTATTCCACGATTCTAACAAAAAAATGTGATATTGGTGTCTATAATACTTTTTGAAGCACTCAAAACAAAAGAAATGGAGGTCTTATAAATTTTTTAATAATAATTGATGTAAATCTTGCTCCGCTGGAAGCGGTTAGAAACATGCATTCCATGATGAATGTAGGATTATGATTCAAAATTAATAAGGGAGCAATTAACAATACAAAAATTATCATACATTATAATTCACGCTCATTTTAAGATTATATATTGATGGGGAGCCTTGGCACACCGGTTGAGGTGTTGCCGTGTGATCTTGAGGTCACGGGTTCGAGTCCTGGAAGTAGCCTCTTGCAAAAATGCAGGGTATGGTTTGCCTACATTTCACCCTTGTGGTGGGACCCTTCCCTAGACCCTCGCTGCGCCGGAATGCTTTGTGCACCAGGCTGCCCTTTTTTTGCCTTTTTTTCACGATTATATATTATTATTTATATTATCCCTACTAATATGATAAATATAATTAGTTATATGATAACGGGTCACACGATTGTTTTGAATATGTTACCATCGTGAGTATGTCAATCATTTCAGTCTTTGTAAGTCTTATTATGTGTTCTTCAAGCCACTGATTTTGATGCATGTGATTGTCCTCTGTATTCTTTTGATAGTTGAGTATCTCATGATAATTATACATATGATCCTTCACCATCCTCATATCTAAAAGCATTTAGTTTGGCTGTGTTACGCCCCCGCTACGCTTTACGGGGCGTCATTACGTACGGAGGAGCAAAGGCGCGCTAAACAACGGGGCTGAACCTTCCGGTTCATCCCCCACTCAGTGAACCGGACGGCCGAGGGCTGAACCAGGCGGGTTCAGCCCTCCTTGGAGGGGCCGGCCGGCCCCCTCCTTGCCCGGGTATTTATATACCCGGGCAGCCCCCCTTTTGGGGTTATGCAAGAAGTATTTGGTTAGTCTTTTCCCTCTCTCAAACCCTAATCTTCCCTCTCTTTCTCTCTAGATCTTCTTCTTTTAGCCTCTCTAGTAGCTTTGCCCTAACATTTGGTATCAGAGGAGTTCATCTCTCCGACATGGTGAACACTCGCTCTCAAGAGGAGTCCTCACGGATCGAAACCCTAGAGGAGAACGTTGTTGGCCTAACCGACTCGATGGCAGCCATGGAAGGGCGGATGGAGGAATTGAAGGCCTTGCTGAAAGGGAAGGCATCGACGAGTGAGGATTCAGCAGGATCAGGCGCCGATTTGGGCGCTGCGGGCGCACGGGTCGCGGAAGGTGTCGGCGGCGTGCGACTGACGGAAGACGATCGCGCAAGGGGCGGCGGGATTCCGCCTGGCACGGGCTGGCAGGGAGGTGCGTCGGCCTATGGGGTAGCAGCGGGGGGCTCGGCGACAGTTTATGGGGGTCCGACGGGGCCGATTCCGCCTGGAGCTGCAGCGGCAGGGTTCGCCGACCCCGGAGCGGCCCGGCAGGGCTGAGCGGAGCCGGCAGGGCTTCGTCGAGGCTGGGAAGAGCCGGCTGGGCTCCGGCGACCTCCAGATCCCGCGGGATACCAAGGGGGGGGGGGGGCTTCTTCCTCCTCCCCGTGGGTTTGGACCGCCGGGCATGGCCGGATTTGGCCAAGCGTGGGGCGGGCAGCAACAACCTCCTCCTTGGGGAAACGGTCTGCATCAAGGCTACGACGGGTTCGAGCAAGGTGAGCCTGCAAGACGGGAAGGAGGTCATGGGGGACAACGTTTGACTCCAGGATTAACTCGCATGTACTTTCCGGAGTTCGAGGGCGGCGACGCATTGGAATGGATTCAAAAGGCTGAACTTTTTTTCCAGTACCAAGAGGTGCCTGAAGGTCAGTGAGTGCAGTTAGCGTCCTTCCACTTGAAAGAGGACGCTTTCCAGTGGACGCAGTGGTTCCTACGGGGACGGGAGTACGTGCCTTGAGGAGAGTTTGTGGATGGATTTACGGCCAGATTTGGGTCACTTGAGTACAAGAACTTTGAGGCCCTCCTTCAGAAGCTTCGTTAGAAAGGGTCGGTGCTGGAGTATCGCACCGAGTTCGAAAAGCTGGCGAATCGGGTTCAGTGGCCGGAGAGGACACTCTACAGCTGTTTCATATCTGGCCTCAAGGAGCATATTCGTGACGAGGTGCAGGCACTCATGCCTCGGTCATTGAACCACGCCATTACTTTGGCGCGCATCCAGGAGGAGCGGTGTACAACCCTCATATTTCCCGAGTCGGTGTGACCCGACCCGGACGAGACCAAGACAATTCAAGGTGGTCGAGACGGTCAAAACGACCACGCATAGACGGTCGAAACCGATCAAGGCAAGAAGAGGCCGCGGGAGAGACGGAGGAAGCACCCGCTACCCCGGCTCCCTTGGGTGGGTAGGAGAAATCCTCCCACTCAGGCCCTTTGCGAGGGGAGTGGGAGGAGTGCTCCCACTCGCCGGGCGAGTGGGAGAAGCTCTCCCACTCGCCGGCCGAGTGGGAGGGGGCCTCCCACTCGCCGGCCGAGTGGGAGGGGGCCTCCCACTCGCCGGCCGAGTGGGAGGGGGCCTCCCACTCGCCGGCCGAGTGGGAGGGCTGCTCCCACTCGCCGGCCGAGTGGGAGGGGGCCTCCCACTCGCCGGCCGAGTGGGAGGGCTGCTCCCACTCGCCGGACGAGTGGGATGGGACCTCCCACTCGCCGCCCCCTTAGGGGGCGAGTGGGAGAGGCCTCCCACTCGCCCGGTGTAGGTAGGGAGGTCAGTGCGACCTCCCGTGAGGGGGGGGGGGGGGAGTGGACACCGCGAGTCCCACTCGCCCCCCCCCCCCCCCCCCCCCCCCCCCCCCCTCAGGCGTGATCGATGGCGGTCATGGTTGGACTGCGGATAGCAGGATCTTTGCTATCCGCAGTCCATTTTTGGGAAAGTCTATAAATAGACCCCCATGGGCACCTTGGGAAGGGTTGGTCACTACCCCCCTCCCTCGCGTGTGCGTTGTGAGCAAGCACTACCCCTCCCCTTCCCCTTGTCATGTAAGGTGGACGGTGAGGTGATCCTTAGTGCCCTCCAAGGTGCCCAGGCTCAGCATTGGCTTGGGAGGGGAAGCGCTCTAAGGTCTTCCGGGTATGTGGTGGGACCTCCTCGCTGAAGCTTAAGGGGTTCGTTTTCTAGATTCAAGTGTTCTTCAAGGGCAGGGTCTTTCAGTTCCTAGTAACCGGTCAAGGGTCTAGGCTTAGGTCAAGTAAGGGTTAGTCGCAACCCCCTTTCGAACGCTGAAGCCGGGAAACTGGTTTCAACAAGCGGTTCAACAGGCAGCGAGCACGCATCACGAGTAGACCGCCTTTGGCTCCTACCACAGCAGCATGAAGGGAGCAGCCCACGGGTAGCATACCGACGGTGACTCGGTTATCGTGGAGTGAGTTGGCCGCTCGGAAGGAGAAGGGGCTGTGCTTTAATTGCGATGAGAAGTTTGTACCTGGCCATAAATGTCAGAAAATACAGGTCTTCATGTTGCATCAGGATGTGGACGACAAGCCGACTCCAGATGAGGAGTTGGAGGTGGACTTGGACGAGACGGAGTTCGGGGTTTTTCTTCATGCTCTTGAGGGTTGCGCTCCCCCGCTTACTATGCGGCTGGCGGGCCGGATCGCCTAAGAAAAGGTTACTATTCTGGTGGACAGTGGGAGCACCCACAACTTCATACATCCCGACGTGGCACGGCGAGTTGGGCACGTGGTGGACAAGGGGGCTGCCTTTCATGTTATGGTGGCGGATGGCAGCAAGCTCCGATGCGAAGGGGTGCTGAAGGGCATGGAGCTGCGGCTACACGGCTATGTGGGACGGACTGACGTCTACCTGTTGCCTATTCGGGGCTCAGACATGGTGCTGGGAGTTCAGTGGTTGCGCCAGTTGCAGCGGGTGACTTTCGATTGGGAGCACATGACGATGGAGTTTGTGCATGGCGACAGGCAGTTTTGCTTGCAGGGTCTCATGTCATCTCCTATTAAGAAGGTTTCTCTTCGCAGCATGCAGCGGTTGAGCGGGGATGGCCAGATGATGGCCGTCCTTCGGGAGGTCCCGACCGGCGAGCCGACGCCTTCGGAGGTACCGGTTCAGTTACAGTTACTTCTGACAGATTATGCTGATGTTTTTCAGGAACCACGCACTCTGCCTCCGCCGAGGTTCTGTGATCACCGTATCCCGCTCAAGGCGGGTGCTGAGCCTACGAACGTTCGTCCGTACCGCTACCCACACGTTCAGAAGGCGGAGATCGAGCGTATTGTCCGTGAGATCCTGGAGGCCGGCATCATTCGGCCAAGTACGAGCTCCTTCTCGGCTCCCATTATTCTGGTCAAGAAGAAGGACGGGTCCTGGCGATTCTGTGTGGACTACCGTGCCTTGAACGGCATTACGGTCAAGGATAACTTCCCGATTCCTCATATCGAAGAGTTGCTGGATGAGTTGCATGGGGCCCAGCGTTTCACCAAGCTGGATCTTCGCTCCGGCTATTACCAGATCTTGATGGCACAGGAGGACATCCACAAGACGGCTTTCCGGACTCATGACGGCCACTACGAGTTCTTGGTTATGGCCAATGGACTGACCGGAGGGCCCTCTACATTCCAGGCCAACATGAACGAGATGTTCAGAGATTTCCTGCGGGTATTTGTGTTGATCTTCTTCAATGATATACTCATCTACAGCGCGAACTGAGAGGACCACGTGGGCCACGTGGAGCAGGTCCTTGCCAGACTACGTCAGCACAACCTTTATGCCAACCGTTCCAAGTGCTCCTTCGGTCAGGTGGAGGTGGAGTATTTGGGCCACTTGGTTTCCGGTCAGGGCGTCAAGGCCGACCCACGGAAGATTCAGAGTATGCAGTCTTGGCCGCGACCAGTTACAGTTCGCGCCTTGCGGGGTTTTTTGGGGCTCACAGGGTATTACCGGCGGTTTGTCCAAGACTATGGCAAGATAGCTCGGCCACTGACACAGCTACTGCAGAAGGACTCCTTTTCTTGGAGTGAGGAGGCGGAGGAGGCATTTCAGGCCCTCAAACGGGCCATGACCACCACGCCCGTCTTGGCTTTACCGGATTTCACACAGGAGTTCGTTCTGGAGACGGATGCCTCGGGTGTCGGCATCGGGGCGGTTTTGATGCAGGCAGAGCGGCCGATAGCCTTTTACAGCAAGGCCTTGGCCCCTCGTACTTTGGGCCTCTCGGCCTACGAGAAGGAGATGTTGGCAATTATTCACGCGGTGGCTGTTTGGCGGCCATATCTATTGGGCCGACACTTTAAGATCCGGACGGATCACCAGAGCTTGAAGCATTTCCTGGACCAACGGGTCTCCTCGCCGTTACAACAGAAGCGGGTGACTAAGCTTCTCGGTTACGACTATGAGATTGTGTATCGCCGTGGCAAAGAGAATGTGGTCGCTGATGCCCTCTCTCGTCTTCCAGAGGCTGCTATCGCTCATATTTCGGGGTCGTTGGTCGATTCAGTGGAGGATATTCAGGAAGAGGTCCGGCGATCAGACACGCTGCGTCCGTTGGTGGAGGCTTTACAGCGGGGAGAGACCGTCGCAGCTGGCTACCACTTGTGTAATGGCCGGCTTTACTATCGGGGCCGGGTGGTCGTGCCCGCCGAGTCAGCCTGGAAGACCGTATTGATACATGGGTTCCATTCTTCGCCTACAGGAGGGCATGCGGGGGTGCTCCGGACCCTTCAGAGGGCACGAACAAACGTTTTTTGGACAGGTATGTGACGGGACATTCAGCAGTTCGTTCGCCACTGTGAGATCTGCCAGCGACAGAAATATGAGACCTCTTCTCCGGCAGGGCTGCTTGTTCCGTTGGAGATTCCGCAGCAGATATGGGACACGGTGTCCATGTACTTCATTGATGGACTGCCAAAGTCTAAAGGGAAGTCTGTCATTCTAGTGGTGGTGGACAAGCTGTCCAAGTATGGCCATTTCCTGGCGCTCAGCCATCCGTACACCGGGGAGTCTGTGGCCGCACTCTTTGCTCGAGAGATCGTTCGCTTGCATGGCCTGCCCCGCGCCATTATCTCTGATCGGGACCCTACCTTCGTCAGTGGGTTCTGGAAGGAGCTGTTCCGGCTGCAGGGCACTCGCTTACACTTCAGCACGGCCAATCACCCGCAGTCGGATGGTCAGACGGAGGTGCTTAATCGTGGGGTCGAGACTTATCTGCGTTGCTTTGTGATGGATGAACCGCGGAGCTGGCCGGACTGGTTGCATTGGGCCGAGTACTGTTACAACACGACATACCACTCCGCCAGCAGGATGACACCATTTGAGGTGGTTTACGGACGGCCTCCTCCTACCTTGGGCAGCTATGAGCCCGGGAGCACCGCTCTTCCAGCCGTGGATCGCGCTCTGCTGGACCGGGATCGCATGTTGGTCACACTTCGGGAGAATCTCCGTCTAGCCCAGGATCGCATGAAGACCCAGGCGGACAAGCACCGCACTGAGCGGGAGTTCGCTGTTGGTGACGAGGTGTTCCTCAAGCTCCAGTCGTACCGGCAATTGTCCGTTGCTCGTCGTGGCAACCAGAAGCTGTCCCCACGCTACTACGGTCCCTTTCAGGTTGTCAGCAGGGTGAGACCGGTAGCTTATACCCTGGCATTACCGGAGGGTTCGCGCATCCATCCTACATTCCATGTCTCGTTGCTCAAGCGGAAGGTCGGGCCGCATGTCCGACCGAGCACTTTGTTACCTGAGGTCACTTCGGCAGGAGAGCTGCGGCCGCTTCCTGAAGATGTTTTGATGCTCAAGTGGAAGAAACGGGGCGCGGAATACCGGCCCGAGCTCTTGGTCAAATGGAAGAACCTGTCGCCGGCACACAGTTCATGGGTGGACTTCTTCGACTTCAAGGAGCTCTACCCCTACTACCACCTTGGGGACAAGTTGGTTCTTGATGGGGAGGGGAATGTTACGCCCCCGCTACGCTTTACGGGGCGTCATTACGTACGGAGGAGCAAAGGCGCGCTAAACAACGGGGCTGAACCTTCCGGTTCAGCCCCCACTCAGTGAACCGGCCGGCCGAGGGCTGAACCAGGCGGGTTCAGCCCTCCTTGGAGGGGCCGGCCGGCCCCCTCCTTGCCCGGGTATTTATATACCCGGGCAGCCCCCCTTTTGAGGTTATGCAAGAAGTATTTGGTTAGTCTTTTCCCTCTCTCAAACCCTAATCTTCCCTCTCCTTCTCTCTAGATCTTCTTCTTTTAGCCTCTCTAGTAGCTTTGCCCTAACAGGCTGCAATTCACATATTGTACCTATTTCTCAAACTCCAAAAGCTTAGAAACCCCCTTGTCATTTCCAAAAGCTGAAGCATCTGTCTCGACCATATGATTCTATAATTGTGTCACATCTACTTGATCCTTGTAATGATTGGGTTTTTGAGGATTAATATCTAGGTTACATGTGTCAGATGTCAATTAGTACATACATATAATTTATTTATTTATACTTTTAAATGTTTAGGGTAGACCAAAAAAGACTTGGAATGAAACTATAAGGAAATATATGATGTACTTAGGCATTAGTGAGGCTATGATTAAAGATAGGGCGCAATGGCGACAAAGGATCCATATAGCCGACCCCACTATGGTGGGATAAAGGCTTGAGTGTTATTGTTGTTGTTATACTTTTAAATGTACAAATATAGTAATGTCAAAGCATTATTAACAAATTATAGCATTTTTAACAATACTAATTAACAAAATAAACCTTTCTTAGCATCAATAATTAATAAATATGAAAAAATTAACTTGTAAAGATTTAGGCTTGTTTTTTTTTTAAATCTAATATTTTCAAGGTTGAACATTCTTAATTAGTCTTGTAATCATTAAAAGCAGGGACTGTAGATGTAGCATGAATCTCCTCCAACGATGAACTTGACAGCCCAAGTCCTTCCTCATCCCTCTTCAACATTGTCCACCCCTTCTTGAATTTTCAATGTCGGTCTTCTTTGAATCATATCTAGAAGACTAGAACTCTTCTTTGTTCATAAGTCAATACCCATATCTCTAATTTGTCTCTATGTCAACCCATATGCAGGAAATACTTCATCCTCATTCTCCTCATCATGATCAATTGTACCCACAATCAGCTTGTAACCTTTCCTTAATCTACATTTATTGCGGGAGACGAAGAGCCAGCAGAGAGGGAGTATTGAAGAGTTCGTTGTTGGAAGGATTCATCGGATGAGGGTTTATCCTACCCCGTGTCAACTCTTCTCCTTCAATTATTTCTCTCTCAGACCCCACAACAATTTCCATGCACATCCCTTTTCTTTTCCCTCTCTTGGTCCCCACACCACATGCTACTCTTGATGTTTGTCTGCCCTCTTTTTCCCTGCACTTCTCACCCATCTTTATTTCAGTACCCTTTCCATAACTCCACCCATCGCTGCCTCCAAAACACCACTCGACCCCTCATTTTCCTCCACCTTATATGCATACTATGCATCTACATTTCCCAAAAATACAAAATCCTATTTTCTCACAATTCTTCGAGCGCACTAATTTCCAACTTTATTTCTTTCCATACTCATCAGTCACCATCAGTCTTATGTAGTGATAAAGACGGTTGACTTTTATCGAGACTGTATATACTGGCGTCGTTATTAAATATCCAAAGAAATATTGGAGGCTCGACCTTTAGGGAAAGGTCGATTTTCAAGGGCAAAATAATGCTACGTTAGGCATCCGCCCAAGCAGACCCCGTTGCAGGAGCCACGAGAGCGCATATGGAAGCCGCCTTAAATGCTCATTTGCAAAGATATATTTTATTAATTAACATTGATTTAATTAATGGTATTAATTAAAGTATTTTGTAATTTCTAATTAGGTGTGCCTTCCCTCATCTATATAAGGGAGAGGGATGGGGTGTGAGGAGCTTCATTTGATAATTTGGATTTCGGCTCTCTTTGGAGAGGAGCACTTTGGAGGACCCAACTTCTGAGTGCTAGGTGGGAGCTTGTCTCCCATGTTTGTATCCCTTATTTTCATGCAATGCAATTTCATTCACTTGAATTTTTTGCTCTGCATTGAGTGCTCTCGCTCTCCCGCGCTCATAGAAAAGTCTTCCTGGTAACATTTACTTGTCTACTTATAATTCTAGTGAGATAATAGTTCTACATGAGAAACCCATGTAGTCTTGTGCACTTACTATAGATTCTCAGACTCTCTACTTACAACCAATTGTTTTCGGTTGGATACGTAGGTTTTTAATATGGAATCATAGTAGGCTTGGACTGACGACCCACTCCCACATCATTCAATTAGAACTGAAATCCACATATTAGAGTCCAAAGAACCTACACGAGGGGACATGTTGAGAATATAGCCTCAACATTGGGAAACTCGTGTAGTCTAATGCATTTAATATATATGTTGAGGTACTCTCACCTACGACCAATTGGTTTTTAGTTGGATTGTCTAGGTTCTAACAATAAAAAGGGCAGCCCTGTGCACAAAGCATCTCTGCTCAGTGAGGGTCGGGGGAAGGGTCCCACCACAAGGGTGAAATGTAGGCAAACCTTACCCTGTATTTTTGCAAGATGCTGCTTCTAGGACTCGGACTCGTGACTTCAAGGTCACACGGTAACACCTCAACCGGTGCGCCAAGGCTTCCCTTCTAACTCATTTGTGATTATTTAAATCAAATAATCTTGGAATTGACCTTTACGAGGAAACATGAGTATTAACATCTAGCTTTGCCAATGGTCTTTGTTCTTAAATTCAGATCAAAGTATGAATTTTAACAGAGGAACATTGAAGATGCTCATCGCTTTAGAATTGAAATGATGATAAAATCCATCCAATCACAATGTGAATCAACCTCTTAACTACTAAGACAGATTCATTTCAATCTATCAAGCCATCCATGTTCGTCCTCCTATCTTTACTTAAAATCATTGAGATATTAGTCTACCAACTAGCACAAAGCCTAATGAGGTGTTGCTATAGGGATCAAGAGAAAGGCCATATGAACTCATAC
The DNA here is from genome assembly GCA_033032865.1 of Dactylorhiza incarnata. Taxonomy (NCBI): domain Eukaryota; kingdom Viridiplantae; phylum Streptophyta; class Magnoliopsida; order Asparagales; family Orchidaceae; genus Dactylorhiza; species Dactylorhiza incarnata. The sequence goes on from JAWHQI010000053.1 coordinate 12,267,246, forward strand.
AATTCTGCCACGCACAAGAATCCATTGATCCTTGAATTTGTTACAATAAAAGTATTGAAAAACTTTATATAATAAGCATGTTTATGTTGGTGATTTGAATGTAGAGACAACCACAAAAATTATATGTTACATGTTCAATTATAAAATCTTACAAGAGAATTAAAATATGGTTCATTTACTTCGTTTGTTGTCATTTACCTCATTGCTAATTCACTATCCTTTACAATTTGGTTCATTCTATGTCAAAAACCTAGGTATCCGACCGAAAACCAATTGGTTGTAGGTAGAGGGGTCTCAGAATCTATTGTAAGTACACATGGCTATATGAGGTTCACATAAAAATAGTTCAAAGCAAGTGAGATTCGAATACCATGTTCGTCCACTTATCTAATCTACACTTAAAATAATCAAAGATCGTAGTCAACCTATTATTACAAAGCCTAACAAGGTGCTGCAAATCAGGAGAAAGGCCATATAGACTAAAGAGTTTTGCCACGCAGAAGAATCTGTTGAACCTTGACTTTGTTACAATAGAAGTATTGAAAAACGTAAGATAGTATACCCATTTACGTTGGCAATTTGAATGCAGTGACATGACCACAAAAACTATACCTTGCATGGTCAATTATAAAGTCTTACAAGTGAATTAAAATATGGTTCATTTACCTCGTTTATTGTTAATTCACCTTCCTTTAAAATCTAACCATTAGACAACTTGTAATTTCTATATTCTCAGAACATTTTTATATGATTTTGTTAAAATTTATTAAAGATATGTATGATGGAGCATTAAATTGTTATAATACTTGGGTGTAGTGATGAAAGAATTTTCAATTCGAGTAAATTTGTATTAAGGATATGTTTGGGCGCACAGATCCATGTGGTCGTGACTGCAACGGCCTCCGCGCGGTAGATCCGTGGAAATTGACCACGTGGAGGCCTCTGCGGTCTCAGTGGCCTCCACGCGGATTTGCTCCGCTGGAGATCTGCAGAACGAAACCAGCCCTAAGTATCAACATTGAATTCATATCTTGCATTTGCATACTACTTGGTACATCAACTTGTGCAGTTCAACACTGACATAATTTAATCCTGGTCGTGTTTCTGTAGCATCATGAATTGTCATATATCTTCTTATCTTAAGCCCTTTGTTCTACTTCGACTCCATTCCACTTTGATGTTGACACTTTTTTTTGGGAGCAGAGTGACAGCCGTTGATGGTCAATATCAGATTGGGATCTATTCTCTACGGCCAATTGTCTACGGTGAGGAGATTACCTTCGATTATAACTCTGTAACAGAGGTTAGCTTCCTGTTCCAAGACCTGCAATTTCTTCTGGATTAATACTGTTCCAAGGCCTCCAATTTCGTCAGGATTATTTACTATGGCATGCATTCATTTTTTTATTTTTTTTCTCAGAGCAAAGAAGAATATGAAGCATCTGTTTGTCTGTGTGGTAACCATGTTTGTAGGGGCAGCTACCTGAATCTGACTGGTGAAGGGGCATTTCAGAAGGTATAAAACAACAGATTATGTTTTCCTGTTAATTTAATTCAAAATGCACCTTATAATGCATATGTATTTTGGTAATGATGTGTCACGGGCAAATTCGTAGAACGTCGGTAGAGGCGTCAAAGATGCAGTCGGAGGCGGGGGTGACAGAGGAAGAGGATATAATGAAGCCATAACCGCGGCTGCCTATGCATGTCATGCGAAAGAGAGAGCTACCAAAATCTCGTCGGGTCGTCGTCCAGTGCATTTTTTCAGGTTCGGGAGGGATCGCTTGTTGGTTTGTTCTGGACGAGCGTTTCTTCTTCTACAGAGGGATTGGAGGTGGCACGCGATGGCTTTGAAAGGCACTGCGAGAATCGTCGCACTATGCAATAGAGGGAGGCGTAGGCGCCACATTCTTTCTTGTTCACAGATACAAAAATAATGAGATCTGAACAATCGTGAAAGTCGTCTGTTTTGGAAGAACAAGTTTGAGAGCGAGAGAGACTGACATCCTCTTGCTCCCCAGCTGAATCCCAAGCTTGACCAATGTGTCTTTCTTGAAGATGTTTAGAGTGTGGCAATCAATTTGGAAGTTGTAGAAACATGTACTAGTTCTGTACGAGATGGATCAGCATATGTGACTCAAAACTATTATGGATAGACATGGTTTTTAGCTGGTCCGTTGCACTTGAGTACATTGTTGTCATCTCTTGCATTCTCATGAGAATATGAAAATTTTCTTTTGTCCATTCAACGAGACGAGTACGAGACGGTGCTTTCTGATTCGATCTTATCTTCCCAGGCGGTGCGGTGGATAGTACAGTACTGAAGGCTCGTCGAGACCTCAATGTCGGGTCATTCCAAAGTAGTCGGCTATTGATGATGCAGTGCATCTTGTTCATCATCTAGGAATTTCTCTAGCCATCTGGGTGTGGGGGTAAGTTTATGCACAAGCATGAATTTCGAGTTCTTCCTCTAGAAAGTCTCTTCTTCCTCGGTTGCTCCTCCTTGATCGATGCGGCCACTATTCCTTATAGGAATTCTTGGTCCCAACCCATTTACTCCCCTCACCCCATATCTGTCTATTCCTGCATTTGAGTTGCCAGCATTGTCTCAAGATGTGGTGCTTCAGAAAACGCTTTTAGGTTTGAATTGCAACGAATGGTCGACAAAATTTTCTTAGTAGAATTCGTGGAATCTGTCCCATCCATTGGCTCCTGTTTGGGCGTCCTATTTTCACCATAAGACTTGTCTGTGTTGTGATATAGGTAGCAAAATTCCTTGTCACATAAATAGCGACCTGCACAGATGGTGTAACGATTGCCCCGTTGTCTCCACATGGACCCCGTGAAATTGAATTCTCTGTGAAGATGCGGAATACCAATGGCTAGACGTTCAGACCCCATGCACCTTACTATAGCTACGCTGTGACAACCTTGATCGAATATGTAGGATTGGTGTGAGGTGATGACACACAACGACCAATCATGACAAACCTCTCTTTCGTCTAAGAATGTCTAGCAACCACACTGATCATTCGGGGGGCGCGGGGGGACACTGCGAGGTGGGTAGTTTATCTGGGGTGGATGCCTCCTAAAGAGTAACGGAGGTGTGCTAAGGTAGGCTCAAGGGTTGATTCTACTCGTGAGCGTAATGGTCTAAGCCCGCTTGACTTTGAGACAGATTGGACGAACAGAGACCAACAACCAGAAGATGTTCTGGTTATGGATTCAAAGAGTTCAAGGAAAAAGATCTTTCTCAAGCAAACAAGCATTTATATTCTGACAGCGACTAGGTTAGCAAGGGTAGGTTAGCTAGTCAGTCTAATGTCTGATAGGTGGTAGCGAACTGAGCGCGAGGTCATTTTTGTTGAAAGCCTGTCCTTCTGCCCCCCTTTCGTCAAATAAGAATAAGAACTGAACTCCGTATAGATGAACTCAATTACTCCTCGTGAATAGGAATTTGCGAGGCTGCAGCGGATTGGGCTTAGTTAGTCTTCAATGCCTTATTAGGCCCTTGCATAGCCACCTCTTTCTTTCTGTCACATCTGAATAATCGTGTTCGAAGATCCCGGCCAAATGAAAAGGCTGCTCAAATGTCCAACTTGGTTGGAAGAGCAGAAAGTATAGGCTTCTTTTGTAGTCCTACTCTCGACATTGAATCATATGAATTTGGGAATACTATGAGACCTTTACCTACCCTACCTTCACACTTCAATCTTCATCCTTTATTCTATTATGTATCTCCGCTAGCTCATAACATCTGTCTTAGAATCATCATTGCACTCTATAGGAAGTCCACACAGCAAATGGAGTCCTTGCACACGTCGTACCACCACGAAAACTAGGTACCCACACACCAGACGAAGTTTGCGAGCCGTGTAATAGGTGACCATTCCGCGCGGTTCGGGAGGCATTTGACTCGGCCGCTTTAGCTCGATAGCGTCTTTACCCCTATCCAATTTTGGGGTCAATTTTCCGACTTTCTTGCTCCAACCATTACAAAACTCATACCAACAAGCCTTTCAAACTAGTACATTTTGTAATAGACTATGCCTTCAATAAATGCTAGTTCTTCAATCTAGTTTTGAATGACTTTCTAGTCAGATCGTTCTTCCCTTTTGCTTTTTCAGCCTCATTCCAAGCTTTAGACAAAGGCGTTATTGAGATATTGGGTCCTTATGTTTTCTTGAACATGTTCCGACGATTGGCCGAGTGAATAAGTCAATTTCAAAGTGGATTTGTTGTGCGAATAATGCGTTATGAACCGTGGCTACCTGCCTGGTTTGGTTGGTGGGGTCCTCCGATGTGGGTAAACGGGTAACCCAACTCTACGACCCCGAGGAAAGGTTGCACAACTTCCTTGGGGGCGTGAAGACCGGAGCTTTTTGTAGTGCAAGCAGGAATTGATGTGAATGAATTCAATCCCCATAGCGAGGCGAGATTTCAAGTAAACGAGGGATCATGGTTGATTACGATAGGGCATGCTATGGCAACCCTTACTCAATAACATATTGATGGGGTGATGAGGACTTATTGTTTACTTCGCGAGCCTTCACTGCACCGTTCTATGACTTTCCTTCTTTCGTTTGTCCACATGACAGTCAAAAGGGAGAAAGGGTGGCTATAACGTAGGAGTCATGACCGTTATATGCCACGAAATTCCGTAATTGTTTTCTACAGCGACAATCATGCCCACTACGATCCTTACGGGTGGTATTTGGACCACGTCAACCCCTGTGAGGATCATGTTTCGTATGGTTCTTCTAAAATTTCACCACCGTCCTTATTGCAGTTTTATGCTTTTGAATTTGAAAAAGTACTGCATCAAGGGCGCTAAGCTTTGCAAGCAATGTGGATTCAAATATTATTCTGAAACTGCTGATTTGAATGCTTTTTTTTGCTTCATCTACTTTTGAAGATACTCACGAAAAAGTGGTTGCAGTTGTTGGATGTCAGATTCATGTCGGTTTGTGTTTGAAATGTCGGATGTCGGATTGCGGGGGTTATATCTGGAATATTTTATAATGCCAGATTTTAATATTTAAATAACTTTATTCATATATACATACTTTTTTGTAAATATGTATAATTATATATATAATGTATGTTTATAAATTACACAGTAAACATAAATACACATAATGTATGTTTATAAATTACACAAGAAAGAGACGTCGATGACAATAAACAACATAAAGAGCATCAAATAAGAGTGAGACGAGAAAGTTGTCTAAGCTAGGCGCAGAGAGATGAACGAAATAAAATATTGTCGCTCAGTCGCTTAAAAGAAATGAAAAAGAAAATATTTTTAATACTCTCACTGATATAACGGCCTCAAAATATTGCTCAATATATCGGGTAAAACCGATATATCGGGCGATATTTTCAAAAACGACATTTTTGCTTAAAATGTTGATGTCGCGGCGTTTTCACCCCAAAACCTTTATGTCGGGTGACATGTCAGACATGTCGGCCGACATCTACAGCACCAACTCAATCGTCACTTGATTGCGGAGATCAAAGACGTGTTCATAACGCGAGTGACTTCTTAAAACAATAGAAAGCGAACAAGTACTTCAGATCATTCAAGCTACTTCTACCCTCGTCTCTCCCACTTCGTTCAAGCGACTTCGTACCTCTCACTTCATGAGTTCGTACGTCTTCGTACACGACTAATAAGGCGAGTTTTTACGCGCCTTTGCACGTTCTTTCTCCAAGGAAGCTAAGAGCGGAAGGTTCCTCAGTTATTTTTCCTTTCTGATAGATCTCATTTTTTATTTCTTTCTCTTGATGCGGTCAAAGCACCACTAAACCGATGGTAAGAATTTCAATGTATCGTTCGCAGGCTTTATTCCTCCCCGCTCTCTTCCACTAGCGCCTTACATGTAGCACAGTTTCCCTAGAATCTTCTCTTCTTTAATGGCGGAGGGAGAACCCTTCATACAATATTGAGATAGAACAAGAGCCCTGCCAAAACTAGAGCAGGCTTTGAAGATTTATGTCAATTTGCTCACTTATACAAGACAGACCTCGACTGATACAAAGAAAGTCGGATACATTCCCAGAGCACCATTTTTTCGTCCATAGGAAGGAAGAGAGAGGTCAGCGAGCAGGTTTTTCCCATCTTGACCAAAGGCAAACACCCACCCACCCCAGCGTGGGGAGCTTTTGGTCAAGATAAGCAAGAGCATACAACAGACATGGTGCATGGGAGCAACACTTATTTTTTTCTCACCACGCCAACCACTTCATTCAATCAACCAGATGTGAGATACACTGGCATTCATGACTTTTCTTTCATTTTTTGGTACTTTCTAAAACGGCTTGTGATGTTACTGACTTATCTCATGTATATGCTTCGCTACGCTAACTCACTTTCTTTAAAAAAAAGAGGATAGTGCACTCTCATGTATATGCTTCGCTACGCTAACTCACTTTCTTTAAAAAAAAGAGGATAGTGCACTTCTGACACTAACACTTCTCATATAATATACCACTCTTAGAATTTGAAAGTGTTACTGCTAACCGGTTGCTTGAAGTGATTGGTTGGCAGAGGCTTGAGATTTGCTTGACGTTTTTTTAGCACCAAGTTGGGAATCGCGACCTGCATGGAAGCCTTGCACGCAAGGAGATGCTGCTACTGGATGTTATGGTTCCAGGGTGCCATGATCCTTCTATCTTGAACCATAAAGGGCACTGGCTGACTGCATCAATCATCACTTAGTGAGCTATTCATTGTCGCCAATAGGGCTTTGTTTGCTTGCATGCAAGGTGGGTGGCAAAAAGTGTCAGTAGAAGTGTGTCAGAGAAGGAGATGCACTTTGAGTTCTGGTGGTACCGGACAAGCTCTAGGGGAATAATCTCTTTCATCTTCTTCGCTTTGCTCGCATTTCTCCCATGACAGCTAGGATCGACAAATCGAGAATTTCACTTTGAATTCCTGACCTCAACATCCTACTATTCATGGTGTTTACCGATCAGTATTGGAAATGAACGTAGAAGTGGTGGAACGTGCGGAACCACATATTGAATTACTCCAGTGCGTCATGAAATCGTTGACGCTGAGTAGGCTCCCATGTCCATAACTATGTCATGTTCGGTCCCCTGGTACGATATAGGTAACTTACGCATCGTGAGTATCGGGCAAAGGGCGGTTGAGTAACTCAAGTGAAACGCCCTACATTTGGATAGAAGGGAGAAGGTTGTGAAGGTGGCCTCGTTATGCACACATTTGGTCGGATGAATGGATGACCGACCGACCTGGGTTTTCACGATCGTTGGTGGTCCTTGGAGTGCTCGTCGAGGGTGCTAGCGCATACCTCGGGATCATCTCCATCTGCTCCCCACATCTCGGCACAGTGGAACTTGTAACTTGCTTCCTGTCCAAATCAACCACTCCATTTCCTGTAATCTATAGCGCTTAACAAAATGTAGTAGCAAGGGACAAACCACCAATACAGACAGCCTGCAGGGAGGATGGCACTACTGGAAAAGTCCGTCTAGTGAAAACGCCGCAGGCGCGAAGCGTGGTAGGCGTGCGCCGGGGGAGCATAGTGAGGAAAGGGAGCCCGGACTGTTAGAGTGAGGGTGATTGTTATTGCAGGTCGCAGAAAAACAATATGTATCCGGGGTCATTTCGCCATATAATGGACCTTCACATGCTTTGGTAAAGTTGCTTGTCTCAGAGCTCGCACATAGGATCATTGGGAGCATAGGGTCCTAGCAGAAATTTCCGGCCGTACGCCCACACGCACAAGAGAGAGTGCCCTATCAAAATCTCATGTAAGGGAGACAAGGGGAAATATATTAGTTATTGCATATCTTCATTCATGACCCTAAGGGTTTGTAAATAACATTGCACAATGGCATGGGAGTAAATAAACAAAACTATCCAAAACATTAAAAGACACTAAGATACAACCACTCGAATTAAAGAGACAAAAGACGCATAATACTGACTCATAACAGTAATGCCTAACATACACCTTGACCCGCTAAATAATGATATTAAATAAATTTGTGAGACTAACACTTCTAATGGATAACTATTTTAACTTTCAATATTGTTTCTATTGCCACTCTATGTTCAGGTATTAATGTCTTGCCACGGGATACTAGACCGGCATAAATTGATCTTGGAGGCTTGTGAGGCTGATTCTTTATCTCAGGAAGACTACATTGAACTTGGAAGAGCTGGTGTGGGAACCTGTTTGCTCGAAGGGCTACCAGATTGGCTTGTTTCCTATTCGGCTCATTTGGTACAATTTACTGCTGCAGTTGTACTTCTTGTTTTCTTCATAATTTATTTAATTTCCTAAACTGATGGTTGTTTATGTTGGATGAAGCTGAAATTTATAAACTTTGAAAGAACCAAACTTCCTCATGAGATTCTCAAGCACAATGTTGAAGAGAAGAAAAAGTTCTTTTCTGAAATCTGTCTTGAGGTTGAAAAAAGTGATGCGGAGGTTCAGGTGTTTTTCTAGTACCTGTCATTATTTTGTGTTATACTTTTAATTTAACTTAAGACTAATGTAGTGCATTTATTTGTTATTAACAAGGCTGAGGGAGTCTACAACGCAAGACTACAAAATTTGGCTCTTTCATTAGACAAGGTGAATTGTATACCTTATGCAGGCATGATGACCTCTTGTTTTTTTCCCCATAACTTCTGCTTTACGGGATAAGGCTTCGCTTGGCGTGGTTCTGACGGAACACAGATTCAACAGCATGGATATTTGACCGCCTCATGGTCAGATGTTCTAACTGCGGAGAAGTCTGTGGATTGTGTCCCGCAGACGAGGACTGTGTCTTCGGTCTGGTGTTTCGTGGATCCGCGCTGATCACGACCGCCAAATGGACACAGTGTCCATTTGGCCTTGCGTTTTTCTTCCGGTGCATTTGGGCAAAAACACCACCGCTGTACAACATCCATTTGGCATGACAACGATTGCGATTTCCACCGCAAAAATAAAAAAATATATTTTGAACCTCAATGTGGACACGGTTCTCGGGCGAGGTCGGTCGTTCATGTATGACTGCTCACGACCACTGTGTTTACAACCGCCACCGCAGTGCCACCTGGACCCCTAAGTCTGCTCAGTAGAATCGAGTCCATGGATGTTTTTGGTTTTGTTTTACATTTGAAACTTACCTCGGGCTTTGCATTTCAGGTAAGATATGTGTTGAGATGCGTCTTTGGGGACCCCAAGAAAGCCCCTCCGCCCATAAGGAAGCTTGGGCCAGAAGCCTTGGTGTCCATCCTGTGGAAAGGGGAGGGCTCTCTTGTTGAAGATCTGCTCGCATCCATGGCAATTCATATGGAACCTGAGATTTTGAGTGATTTGAAGTTCAAGATCCAGTCTCACGATCCATCGGGTTTTGATAATGTACAAAAAGAACTTCGCAAGTCTCTATTATGGTAAGTATATGTGGAGGTAATACTGATTTAATTGCCTTCTCCAACCTCTTAACCGATTGTGCATAATCGCAGTTCTCCGTCTTAATAGGTTGCGGGATGAGTTGAGGAATCTTCCGTGCACGGCGAAATGCAGGCATGATGCTGCTGCCGACCTAATTCACATGTATGCTTATACAAAATGCTTTTTCAAAATCAGGGTATGTGAATCGCATTTTTTGTGGCTTAACTACAAACCTCTCCCGAGAGTTTGTGTAATTATTGGGTCCCCTTGCCCCCCCTCTGAAATTACCAAAACATCCCCCTCTGAGTTTGGCAAAATAAACTGTAATTTTGTTGATTCAGAGAGAGAAAGAGAGCGGGGCACTCTTAATGCACGTTAAAGGGGATGATGATATTGGTAATTTCAAAAGAGAGCGCAGAGATCTTAGTAATTACACAAACTCGCGTGGGAGGTTTGTAAAGTAAAAAAAATATTTAGAAGACAGCACTTGATAATCATGAATTTTGATACGGCAGGAATATAAAAGTGTGACGTCACCTCCGGTTTACATCAGCCCTCTAGATCTGGGTCCCAAGTACGCGAGTAGGATGGGGTCGGGGTTTCAGGAGTACTGCAAGACATACGGCGAGAACTACTGTTTAGGTCAGCTAATCTATTGGCACAGCCAGAACAATGCCGATCCGGATAGCCGGTTGGGGAGGGCGAGGAGGGGCTGTTTGTCCCTCCCCGATATCTCGTCCTTCTATGGGAAGTCTCATAAGCCCGTTCACGAGCGGGTTTATGATTCGAGGACCGTGAGGTTCATGCTATCCCGAATGGTAAGTGGCCCTTGATCGTAATTTACGCTGTTAATCCAGGTGGAATAATTCCGCAAACTGATTCAATTGCACGCGGGTGACAGGAAAATCAGCCGGAGAGATCGTGGCCCAAGGATCGGATATGGGTGTTCAAGAGCAACCCGGGATACTTTGGGAGCCCGATGCTGGACGCCGTGTTGAATAACTGCCCGATGGATAAAGAGATGGTGCAGTGGCTGAAGAGCAGGCCGAGCGTGTACCAAGGCACGTGACGTTAGGGTGGTTTAGGGTTTTGGATTCTCAATCAAATTTCATCTCTCGACGGCCAAATCATATACAAGCTTTTTTGGGGGGAGGGGGAGAGAGATAGAGATGGAGCTCTCCTTGTTTTTTATTTCCTGATCTCTGGGAATTGGTAATTGTTTAGGAACTGTAGGGTTCCTTTTTGTATAGTTTCCTCAAAATGTATTTTGTATTACATTAATTAGAAATAGTGCATTGATTTATTGTGCTTTTAGCCTCTTTTTTGTATAGAGTTTCCTCAGGATTAGTGCAGCCTGCCGAACACTTTGTGGATGGATTGGTTTATTTGTTTATTTCATTTGTTGTATTGTGTCGTGGACTTTATGTTTATAGCTATATATATATATATATATATATATATATATATATATATATATGACACATGTACCAAGAATCTCAGTTGCAGATTATTTTTATGAACAACCATCTTCTTCTGTTAAATAAAGAGACAATCTGGTCACTACAAATTTAAACTGACAGCAGCAGCAGCAGCTCCATCTTTTCTTTAGGTGGGAAGTGTTTAACTCTCTTGTGGATGGATCTTGCATCAATTCTTTACCTTCACTTTCATGATTCTCTATTACTAAAAGCATATAACATTCTTGAAGCTTAAATATATGATACAATTAACATTTTTTTCTTATTTTAAGTTATTTCTATATATATATACTATATTAATAGGGAAAACCCTATTTGGTAAAACATTGGTAATGACAACTATTGTTACTTTTTAAATTTAACGACTTCACATTCTCTAATCTATTTCAACAAATTTCCAAATGCAAGGTCATTTTGTTAGTTATGCTATCCTGCTCAAGTTAGTCTTTTCATCTCGATATCCAAGTTGCCTTTTTCATTTCGGTGTTGGATTCTTATGATTGGAATAGAGCAAGAAGAGTGCATCTACAAAGGGTTTTTTCGTCCCGACCCTCTAGGGTTTCTTCATTCCAATCCGCTGCGCGCCTCAATCTAAACGCAATGCTCACTCCTGTTGGGAAGCTCTATTTTCATCGCAGGTGAATGAAAGTTGTGGTTTTGATCCGCTTCGTCTTCAATCTTTTTCAGCTTTCACATGCCAGAGAACTTAAACCACGTGCTCGACGCTTTTATACTCCCAGTCGCACATCGAGATTGGAGGTTTTTGTTTAACTCTCTTCTCTTCTCATTGTCCTCCTTTCCCCACAACCATAACTCTCACTAAAGTTTCTCTGATCCTCCTCACCCACGATCCTCATCCTCAACAAAAAACGTAACATTAGTTTAAACAATTGCTAAAGATCGATAAACATATGATACATGAATTCCCCCAATTTTATATATTTTTTTATCGCAACACTGCTCTACAGGAATTCCCATGCACTACTCTCCCTTTCTTCGTCCTAAATCAATATCCTAGCAGGGGTATTTATAGGCATAACCCTAAATCCCCGACGACCCGTTATGGGTGTTTTAACGGACACGTTAGAGTTCCGTTAAATACCCAACATAAATGCTCAATATACCTTAACATACTTAGTATATGTATACCTGCTTTAGAACACTGAGAATTCCTACCTATACCGGGGAATCCCATTCCGCGCTGCGAGAGGCCCTATAAACACCTCAGTCCTATTCCGCGCTGCGAGAGGCCCTATAAACACCTCAGTCTCGGAGGTGTCTAAATTCAGTGTTTTTCACCATAGGCGCTGAGCGAAGCATAACCAAACTCACAATCCTTACGAAAAAGTTCCATAAAAACTCAGACCAACTGAATATATACATACTTATTTGATTATAGACAAAAACTTATTTAAGTTTTTCTCATTTAACTACTTTTATCAACTTTTGTTCTCATTCGCTTGACAAGTTAGCACTCCAATAGTCCGATGATATTTTTTTATTTGAGATGCCATTTTTTCAGGCCAATTAACGAAATTACTGATCATATTTGAAGTCTTGCATAGAATTTGTGTGGGTTTGTATTACTTATCAAGGTTAGTTTCTGTTAGAAATTTTAATTATAAAACATTATAAAATTAAATGTTTTGATTGGAGCTAAATGGTGTTTGGTGTTTGGGCTCCTCATTATGATGCAAAAGCTCAAAACCAAACTTGGAGGGAATCCAAATATTTGGAGGGAAGCCTTTCATGATGAAAGAGTGTTCTTTAGTCCCACATTGTCATTCTCCTTCTTCCCATAAGTGTATATAAAGAAATTCACACCTTCTTATTTGTTCAAAAGAACATAAGAAGAAACTATGAACCACACACGCGCGCGCGCGCATGCATCGCACCGGATCCGGATCCGGATTTGGGGAATAATTGAATTGTATTTTTTATACAAAATAGTTTCAGAGTTTTACTCGGAGTTGCGTCGATGAGAATTCGGAGCTGCGTCGAATAGATTTCGACGTAGCGTCTTCAAGCTGCTGAAGTTGGCGTGGCGTCGATTGGGATTCGACGCATGCGTCGATAGAACTCGACGCAAGCGTCGACAAGTCCTGCGTCGTTTTAGCCTGCGTCGATAGAACTCGACGTAGCGTCGACTTGCGTCGATATGGTGTCGACGCAACGTCGATTTGTTTTCTACGCGTTCTGCCGTTCTACGCGTTTTCTTAACCGCTCTTTTATGCGTGTTTCTCGTCATTATTTACGTTGGAAATATTCAACGTTTATTTTCCCGATTATGATCCTTCCAATTATAACCGTCAATACTAATTATGTTTTAATGTTGCCGTTTTTCAAGATCTGATTCCTTCGGCGATTTACTGTCTTTGTCTTCTATATATTCTCGTTCTTTCTGAAATCGCATACACGCTCTTGTGATCTCTGTTCCTGTCACGATATTCTACGTGCTTACTTTTCTTTACGTTTGCTTCATCAAGTGGTTGTTCGGGTGCTCTGTGCTTCTTCGGTGTCCGCGCACATCGGAGTTTCGGGATCTAGCCGGGTGTTGTACCTTGGAGGAGTGAGCATCGGTTGAAAGCCCTGCCGGAGGGTGGTGCAACTTCTTTAGGGCAGTGATCACACGCCTTACCCAGGCTCGATTCTTATCTATATTTCCTCTCTTTTATTTCTCACCTCCTTCATGCAAAATTATTGATATTGTTGTTTATATATTTTTATATATCTGATGTTTCTGTAAAAGTTTTAAAAACCGAAAATATATCATTTTGTATATTAATATAGGAATATAGAAGAAAATATTCCAACAATCTAAAGAAGTTGTAATTCCACATCAACAGAATAAATAAAATCAAATAATCAAAATGATTATCTCTGTTTTATTGTTTACATGCACTGTTATTTACTATATGTTTTATAAATTCCAGAAATATGTAATGGCATCTAGATCTGAGGATTCTGCCGGGATCAAACCCGAGAAATTTAACGGTAACGGTTTTCGTCGTTGGCAAACACAAGTCGAATATTGGTTAAATACCCTAGGTCTTTTGTCTGCCATCTTCGATGCCCCTCCTTCAGAAACTGAAATCCCTAGCGCTACAAATGCAGTTGCTTCGACTCTACCATCGTCCTCATCTTCAACTGCAAACACCACTAGAACCTACATAAGACGTCTTCCTTATAGAGATCCGGTAGATGTTGAATATCATTGTCGTAACCGTATCCTAAGTGCTTTGTCGGATAGCTTTTACGATGTCTTCCTTCAATATCGTACGGCTAAGGAATTGTGGTATGCACTTGAAGCGCGCTATAACCTTGACAATGCGGGTATAGAACGCTATAATGTTTCCAACCTTCATAAATTCAAGATTGATGCTTCCAAGCCTATCAATCCTCAACTCATCAACTAGATGAGATGTTGTCCAAGATCCGAGCCGATGGCTCAATCCTTTCCGAAAATTATCTTGTGGCATGTCTTATTGATTCTCTTCCCGATTCATGGTCCGGCTTTAGCACTAGACTAAGGCATGACCAATCAAACCTTACTTATGTCCAGATCCAAAATGCTATCCGCATTGAGGAGGAACATAAGAGTAAAAACTCTAAAGTTCCCAAATACCTTGCTCCAAGAGTAAACCTCACCGAATCGCAAGGCAATCATTTCTCTCACCAACACCACAAAGGGAAAGGAAAGAACTTCAAGAAACCTTTCGGTCAAGGTTCCCGCCATCAAAAACCCAATCGTTCCAAACCTAGTTCCTCAAACCAAAATCTAGGTAAAGGGAAATGGTGCTTCATCTGCGGCCGCACAAACCATCTGTCTACCAACTGCTTCTACAAGAAGACTGAACCAGTGGTCGGCAAATCTCATGGCTCCAAGCCTCAGGCCAACATGATCCAAGCACCGGATCAACCTATCTTCAGGTTAGATCATACTCCTAGTCTTCTTCTCACTTGTTCATCAGATTGGTGGCTTGATTCCGGAGCAAATGTTCATACTTGTTTTGATCGTTCTTGCTTTGCCACCTTTCAGGACATCAGTGGAGGAAGCGTGATCTTAGGAGATGCTTCTTTGGCACAAATACTTGGACGTGGGCGAGTGGATCTTAGGTTGACATCCGGGAAAACACTAGCCTTGCATGATGTGCTTTATGTGCCGAGAGTTAGGAAGAATCTTGTTAGCGGATCTTTGCTAGTGAAGAAAGGCTATAAGATTGTTTTAGAATCTAATAAAGTTGTAATAACATTGAATGACAATTTTATTGGCAAAGGTTTTGTATGTGATGGAATTATTTAAATTGAATATTGCTGATTTAGAAGTAAATCAAATTTCTTCTTCTTTCTTAGTTTCAAATTCTTCTCCTGATTTTTGGCATGCTAGATTAGGACATGTGAATTCTGATTGCATGAAAAGAATGATGTCCTTAAATTTGATTCCCAAAATCAATATTGCACCAAGTGCTAAATGTGAAATTTGTGTGCAAGCTAAATTTTCTAGAAAGCCTTATAAATCAGTTGATAGAACTTCAAAACCTCTAGAACTAATTCACTCGGATGTATGTGATTCAAACTGCCAACCTACTAGAAGTGGAAATAAATATTTTGTAACATTCATAGATGATTTCACCAAATTTTGTTACGTATATTTATTAAAAACTAAAGATGAAGTGTTCTCGTATTTTAAGATTTTTAAAGCTGAAGTAGAAAATCAATTAGGAACCTCTATCAAAATTCTTAGATCCGATCGAGGTGGAGAATACACTTCGAATGAACTAACCCAATTTTGCCAAGAACATGGGATTATTCATCAAGTGACTGCTACATATTCTCCTCAATCGAATGGTGTAGCTGAACGTAAAAATCGAACCTTGATGAACATGGTCAATGTCATGTTAGCCGAGTCCGGTGCCCTGGAAAATCTCTGGGGAGAAGCGTTGCTCACTTCCTCCTTCATCCTTAATAGGATTTCATCTAAACAAAATGATAAGACACATTTTGAATTATTCAAATTAAGAAAACCTAACCTCCAAATTCTTCGAGTGTGGGGGTGTTTAGCTAAGGTAGCAATTCCTGAACCTAAGAGAAAGAAAATTGGACCAAAAACATTAGACTCTATTTTCATAGGATATGCATCCGATAGTAGTGCTAATAGATTTCTCATCACTAATTCCCTAATTAGTGAAATATCTAACAACACCATTATAGAAGCTAGAGATGCAGCTTATTTTGAAGATAAATTTCCATATAGACTAAATAACTCATCTCAACCTTCAACTAGCTCAAACCAACCTTCCACTTCTTCTATAGAACCATTAGAAAATGATGAACCTAGAAGAAGCAAAAGAGTTAGAACCGAAAGATCCTATGGGGAGGACTACTTCACTTATCTAGTTGAAGGAGATCCTAATACATATGAGGAAGCAATGACCTCATCTGATTATCCCTTTTGGAAAGAAGCAATTAATCTAGAAATTAATGCTATCTTAGAAAATAAAACTTGGATCCTAACCGATTTACCTCCTGGTGCCAAAGTCATAGGATGTAAATGGATTTTTAGAAAGAAATTAAATCCGGATGGATCCATAGATAAATATAAGGCTCGCCTTGTAGCTAAAGGCTATGCTCAAAAACAAGGAATAGATTATCTAGATACATATGCTCCCGTAGCTAGAATAACCTCTCTTCGTATTCTAGTCGACTTGGCTTCGATCCATAGGATGATCATTCATCAAATGGATGTCAAGACCGCCTTCTTGCATGGAGACTTAGAAGAAGAAGTCTACATGTCTCAACCCGAAGGTTTTGTGGTCAAAGACCAAGAAACCAAAGTTTGTAAATTAATTAAATCTCTTTACGGTTTAAAACAAGCACCTAAACAATGACATCAAAAGTTTGACTCCGTAGTCTTAACTTTTGGCTTCAAATCTAATGAATTTGATAAATGTATTTATGCCAAACAAAACGGAAATGAAATTGTCTTGTTATGTCTCTATGTAGATGACATTTTAATTTTTGGAAACTCAATTAAAATTATTAATGAAACCAAAAATAATTTATCATCCAATTTTGATATGAAAGATTTGGGGGAAGCAAACATTATATTATGAATGAAACTAGTTAAAAATGATTCTAGCGTATCATTATCTCTTTCACACTCGATTGAGAAAATGTTGATTAAATTCAACTTATATGATTTCATTCCCGCTTCTACTCCATATGACGCTAGTGTAAAACTTTGTAAAAATACTAATGAACCTGTTGATCAACATAGGTATGCACAAATGATAGGATCACTCCTATACATAGCTAACCGCACTAGGCTCGACATTTCTTATGTCGTAGGCCGCCTTAGTAGATATACTAGTAATCCAAGTGATGAACATTGGATAGCTCTAAATAGAATATTTAAATATCTTCGTGGAACTATGGATTATAGTTTAGTGTACACGGGATTTCCCGGAGTACTAGAAGGATATTCAGATGCCAATTGGGTAACTGATTCATTAGACGTTAAGTCAACGACGGGCTTCGTATTCCTCCTTGGAGGTGCTGCCATTTCATGGGCTTCTACAAAACAAACAGTTATTTCTAGAAGCACCATGGAATCTGAGCTTATAGCTTTGGACACTACATGTGCCGAAGCAGAATGGATTAAAAATTTACTTAGTGAAATTCCATTAATTGAAAACCACATGCCTGCTATCTCTTTACATTGTGATAATAAAAGTGTTATTGATTTAACTTCTTTTAATAGTACTAATTCCAAAATGAATAAGTTCATGAGAATCAGGTACAAGTCCGTGAAGCAAAGAAGAAAAGAAGTGATATCACTCAACTATGTAAAGTCAGAATTGAATCTGGCTGATAATCTTACCAAGGGATTGTCCCTAAGGGAGATATTGTTGTCATCGAGGGGAATAGGGCTTAAGCCCATATGATTTGCTGCCAACGGTGGATACCCAACCCATGTGATTGGAGATCTCATGAAGTGGGTTCAATGTGGTAGAAACGAAACCGTTGATGTAGCGTAGTTGGGAGCACAAAATATAAGGTTGAGAAAACCTTCTCCCCATTCCTATGATGTTGTGCTCTACGTAACAAGTTAGGATGAACTTAATTAAGTTCTTAATGGTTGTCAAAGGCATATTTCTTTGCGAGATATTGGTTACGAATATCTCTTGAGGCACCACCTATGTGGGGGTTGTTGTGAGGCCGCAACTTTGGGACCCGGGCTGAATCCAAAATAACTCTCATTAAAAATCAAGGAATGCGCATGGCCATTAACGCGCCCACCACCATAACCCAAGAACAACCAATCTTTTGTGTGCTTATCTAATTTACCGGTCAAAAGTTTATAATTCAAAGCCTCTGGCACATTATACTCTTCGGTAGAGGAAGTAAGTACTAAGTATAGATTCAAGGTAACCATTCCATCTATACCATTGCATTAGATACAACTTGATGAAGCAAATTTGTATTTGATTTTATTTATTATTAATAATTTCATATTTATGAAGTTCGCTTTTTGTTTATCGCTTTTGTGGGGGATTGTTAGAAATTTTAATTATAAAACATTATAAAATTAAATGTTTTGATTGGAGCTAAATGGTGTTTGGTGTTTTGGCTCCTCATTATGATGGAAAAGCTCAAAATCAAACTTGGAGGGAATCCAAATATTTGGAGGGAAGCCTTTCATGATGAAAGGGTGTTCTTTAGTCTCACCTTGTCATTCTCCTTCTTCCCTTAAGTGTATATAAAGAAATTCACACCTTCTTATTTGTTCAAAAGAACATAAGGAGAAGCTATGAACCACACACGCGCGCGCGCACGCACCGCACCGGATCCGGATTTGGGGAATAATTGAATTGTATTGTATTTTTTGTACAAAATAGTTTCAGAGTTTTACTCGGAGTTGCGTCGATGAGAATTCGGAGATGCGTCGAATAGATTTCGACGCAGCGTCTTCAAGCTGCTGAAGTTGGCGTGGCGTCGATTGGGATTCGACGCATGCGTCGATAGAACTCGACGCAAGCGTCGACAAGTCCAATGTCGTTTTAGCCTGCGTCGATAGAACTCGACGTAGCGTCGACTTGCGTCGATATGGTGTCGACGCAACGTCGATTTGTTTTCTACGCGTTCTGCCGTTTTACGCGTTTTCTTAACCGCTCTTTTATGCGTGTTTCTCGCCATTATTTACGTTGGAAATATTCAACGTTTATTTTCCCGATTATGATCCTTCCAATTATAACCGTCAATACTAATTATGTTTTAATGTTGCCGTTTTTCAAGATCTGATTTCTTCGGCGATTTACTGTCTTTGTCTTCTATATATTCTCGTTCTTTCTGAAATCGCATACACGCTCTTGTGATCTCTGTTCCTGTCACGATATTCTACGTGCTTACTTTTCTTTACGTTTGCTTCATCAAGTGGTTGTTCGGGTGCTCTGTGCTTCTTCGGTGTCCGCGCACATCGGAGTTTCGGGATCTAGCCGGGTGTTGTACCTTGGAGGAGTGAGCATCGGTTGAAAGCCCTGCCGGAGGGTGGTGCAACTTCTTTAGGGCAGTGATCACACGCCTTACCCAGGCTCGATTCTTATCTATATTTCCTCTCTTTTATTTCTCACCTCCTTTATGCAAAATTATTGATATTGCTGTTTATATATTTTTATATATCTGTTGTTTCTGTAAAAGTTTTAAAAACCGAAAATATATCATTTTGTATAACAATATAGGAATATAGAAGAAAATATTCCAACAGTTTCTTCAAGGGGCAAACCCTAAAATCGATTAATATAGAATTGGTGTGGAAACATTAGTACTTCGTTCTCCATTTGTTCGGCTTCAATTTCTATTAATGCTTATTTCTTCACCTTAATTTTTCATTGTAGGATAGTCTTCTTTAACTTTTGATTTTCTCCATTCGATATCTCAATTTCACATATACCGAAAAGGGCGCATTCATTGGCTCTTTGACTGTGTTTTACTTACAGGCTTATTGTTTTATTCCGCAAAAGTGCACGTACTTTGGGCAATCAAACGAGCGGGATAACAACACAAAGACGTAAACATGACGATGATCTAATTTGTGCAAAGAATAAGGTAGGAGTCGGGTTTGCACAATTAAAATTAAGTCATGGTATTTTTCCGGTGAAGATTGTTTTGCATAGTTACATGAACATATTTTATTTCTGCAAAATTGATGATTACTTAAAGTTAGAAGTGTACACTACCTATTAGTCAAAGAAAATTAGTGAAGGAATACGAAGTACTTTTTATGGAACAATCAATTAAGCATTTTCGATTTAAATTACTTACCTGTCCATTATTTTTTAATCGTTAAGGTAGAAAGATTAGCGAACGAAGAGCGCTCGCTTCATATTCGTTGAATTTCCTCTTAGAGATTGATGGAGCCGCCGTAAGAGCATGTCAAAGTTTATATGTTGAGAAACTAGTCAGGCAGCTTGATTTATGCTCTTTCTTATTTTAGAACTCATTTATGAGTTAGTTCCACATTCTTATCAATATGAATTTCTCACCTTAAACATTAAAAGTTTCAGTACCATTCTTTGCACTACCGGTTCCTAAAAGTTTCACTACCATTCTTTGCTCAAAACTACTTTATTTTTTTGGTAGTGGTCGTAACCTTTGTCTTGCCAAACATACAATCTATGATAATGGTGTTTTTGACCCAACTCATCGGAGCAAATAAGCCATGCCAAACAAAACCATAATGTTTGGCCTACAATTTTTCTAATTAAAGATAAGCTTGTTGAGAAGTAGAAGCAAAAAAAAAAACAAATTGCTAGCTAAGAGGAACAAAATAAGAAGTCATATAATCAAACATATGCTTTGTTTTTTTTTTTTGCAAACATTGAGATAATAATAAAGCTCAAGTCATATTGTGTTTTTGGGCCGCTTTAGTTGAAAATTTGCAAGATGTCATAAAACTCAAAACGAAAAAACAAACATTTTGAATTGAGCAAGAAAGTAAAAAAATGTGCGTGTTAGTGTGACTTATATACGCCAATTGTTTATAACGGATTTATCAGTACCAATACATAATATTGTTGTCAGTCGTCGTTATTATATAAAAACATGCCACATCATGTATGTGAAGTACCAAAGTACGATTGGCCAATTAGAACTTGAATGGATATGAGAGCAAGGCTCATCAAACTCAAGAAAGTGATAGTAATGATTCCAATTGAAGTTGCAAGATATATTCGACAATTAATCAACCAACTCGATACTTCTTTAAAGGGATGAATTCGGCTCATTTGAGTTAGAGAATTAAGTAATTTGCTCCATGAAAAGGAATAACTTTGCGATACGTACCAACACTATATAAGTGTAGAAGGGTGCTCGAAACATCCGAATGAGGGTCAAAGTGGAACACTCTCTTCGTTGCCCCCAGCTAGGTATATATAGAAGATTACCTAGGGTTTTCACGCGCAAAGCCCCCGAGCCCGTTATATGTCCGAATATACCTTTACAATCTCCTCCTATATTCGTGACTAATAACAGTAACGTTTCAGGGTGCTGGAGAGTAGACAAAATAATAATTCAACCTAAACAAAGCATTCAGGACAGATCATACTAATTAACACATGAAAAAGGTTTTTGCCTAAACGGCAAACCAAAAGGCACAGATTCTATCCCAAAATATAGTCTGAATAATTATTACAAGATAACATGAATTAAAATGTTTGATGATTCTACTCATCTAGTAGATCATCGTCATCCATGTCCAAGTCTACTTCTCCTCCATAATCTCCACTGTGGCCTGCAAGGAATTTCACGAGTCAGACTCTATGAATTCATAATCATATGCAGTAACGTTTAAAGTAAACTAGCTCTTACTAAATGAGCTTAGCACTTCTAGCAACGGTGAAGTAACTCTGTCAGCATCTCATCCAGTCTAACTTGGACTAGTCACGTTATCTTACTCATTACTGATCACTATGTGCCTCACCGACACATGTGGGCACACATCACGTGTAAGATTATCAGATGTGGAATAATGTGCTGTGACCAATAATATTTAGATTAACATTTACAACGACTTTCAATTTCCAGTTGAATAACTCTTGAATCAACTTACAATGAGAGTGGTGCTTGGTTATCAGGTGTGGAATAACCGGCATCAAACCATCTTGGGTTTTCATCAAGAAATTATTTGGGGTTTTCAGTCTGTTATTAGATGCTTGAATGTTGCGACTGTAGGTTCTCACTGTCAAAACATAAAACTGCGGAGGAAAGTTTCATACATCTATGAACTTTAGTCTCATTTCCCCCGATGTTTTTATTGTGAGAGCTCTATTCAATCCTTTGGTCAAGGGTCTGCAACATTGTCTTTCAATCTCACATCAATTATGGTCATAATCCCTTGACTTGTGAGAGAGGTCAACCAGGATTATTTCAGCCTGAGATGCCTTCTTTTTCCATTGAACAAAGAGTTCGTAGCAATCATTTTAGTAGCCTGATTGTCGCAGTAAACTGCAACAGAACTCATTTTCAGGCTCGACAAAGGAATGTCCATCACCAAATCTCTCAGTCATTCAGCTTCTTCTCCTGTTGACGCAAGAGTGTAGAGTTCGGATTCCATAGAAGAGAGTGCAATACAGGATTGCCTCTTGGACTTCCAGACTACAGCTGCTCCTCCTAGTGTGAATACAAACCCACTAGTGGACTTGCTGTCATTTAATTCTGAGCACCAAGATGCATCAGAATAACCTTCAAGAACTGAAGGATGACCAGTGTAAACTAAAATATACTTTTGGGTGTGCTATAAGTATCTCATTAGCCTATCTAAGGCGTTCCAGTGGTCTTTACCAGGATTACTAGTGAATCTGCACAATATGCCGACCGTAAAGGCTATGTCAGGTCTAGTGCAGACCATGGCATACATGATGCTACCAAGCAGTTTAGAATAATCTAACTGCCTAAGCATAGCTCTTTCATTGGGCTTTAGGCGGTTAGTGTAGTCGTATGGTGTCTCAGATGCTCTACTGGCACTGTATCCCCACGTGTCCAACATGGGCTTTATGTAGTGGCTTTGACTTAGGGAGATACCATTCTTCCCAAAGCTCACTTGCATGCCTAGTATAGTGTTAGCTACACCTAGGTCTTTAATGCTAAATTCTTTTATTAGGTCTGACTTAACGTCATCCACTTCGGATTGATCAGACCCTAGAATGAGCATATCATCTACGTACAAGCATATTATGGCGACTTTATCCGATCTATTACGTATATAAAGACATTTATCCGAAAGGCTCGACATGAATCCCATGTTCTTTACACTATAGTCGAATTTCTTATGCCATAATTTCGGTGCTTGCTTTAGTCCGTATAAAGACTTAAGTAATTTACAAACTTTCGTTTCGTGACCGTCTACAATGAAACCTTCAGGTTGACTCATGTAGATCTCTTCGGTCAGATCTCCGTTCAAGAACGCAGTCTTAACGTCCAATTGATGAACAATAAAGTTCTCAATAGATGCAATAGCAAGGAGAACCCGAATGGTTGCTAAGTGACACACGGGTGAGTAGACATCAAAGTAATCCACTCCGCTGACTTGTGTGAAACCTTTAGCCACCAGGCATGCTTTATACTTAGCTACGCTACCATCAGGATTCAATTTCTTTTTCAGAACCCACTTACACCCTACGGTTTTAGCCCCTTTTGGCTTTTCAACCAACGTCCAGGTGTTATTCTGAAAAAGAGAATTCATCTCTTCATCTATAGCTTCTTTCCAGAGTAGTGAATCCCTGGATCTCATCGCTTCCTTATAGGTGGATGGATCGGCCTCAACGTGGTAAGTCACAAAGTCACTACCGAAGGTTCTGGGAATTCGCTCTCTTAGAGAAGTCCTTCTAGACTCTAGGCCAGAGTTATCTACCGGAACGGAATAGGAGGTGCTCGGTACTGATTCAGGATCTTCCTCAGTAATAGTTGTTTGCATACCTGGGATCGTTAAGTTCTTATCTTTGAGGAATTTATCCTCGAAGAACACCGCATCCCTAGATTCTATTATGATATTATTAGAAATATCAAGAAACCTATCTGCAGCACTATCCTCAGCACAACCTAGGTAGACACAAGTATTGGTCCTAGGTCCAACTTTAGGCCGTCTAGGGTCAGGAACCCTGACATAGGCTATACAGCCTCAGGTCTTAAGTCTAGTAAAAGACGGGGGTCTCTTAAACCAAAGCTCGTAGGGAGTAGCCTCTAACTTAGCATGAGGAACTTTATTCAGAATGTGGTTCGCAGTCAAGACTGCTTCGCCCCAATAAGCGGAAGGCATGCCTGTAGTGAGCAACATAGAGTTCAACATCTCTGTTAACATTCTATTCTTGCGCTCGGCTATGCCGTTAGATTGGGGGGGGGGGGGGGGGTAAGGAGCAGTGGTTTCTGCTATGATGCCATGTGAAGCAAGGAAGCATCTGAACTCACTGGACATATATTCTCCTCCTCTATCACTCATAAAACGTTTTATTTTCATGCTTAGTTGGTTTTCTACCCTGGTTTTGAAAAGACAAAACTTTTCAAATGCTTCATCTTTAGTTTTAAGCAACGAAATATGACAAAATCTCGTACAGTCATCTATAAACGTGATCATATACTTCCTCCCACCTCTAGTGACAAAACTCTTAAAGTCACAAATATCGGAATGTATAAGCTCAAGAGGTGTTGTGCTCCTAGTTACCGTGCCAAAAGGTTTCCTAGTGATCTTAATTTGAGCGCACACTTCACATTTTTCAAGTGGAGACTTAGTGTCTAATGTGATCTTGTGAGTTCTAGCTACTTGGAATATTTTTCTGTAGTTTACGTGTCCTAGTCTCTCGTGTAGAGTCATAGGGCTAACTAAGTTCAATTGAACTTGTTGGACTACCTCACTTGCTAGACTCAGACGGTACATCCTATTTTGGACATAAGCACATCCAAAATAGTGCGAGTTAACTGACAGAGTTACCCTACCGCTACAGAAGCTAAGTGACGTACCCGCATCACATAATAAACTAATAGACACTAAGTTAGCAGCTAATGAAGGAATAAATTTAACGTTCTTTAAAATTAAAAACTTACCTGAGGAGAGCACCAGAGTTGCGTTCCCCACCTTTATGACGTCAGCTGAGTCTCCATTTGCCACAGTTACTGATTCCTTTGCATCCTTCAGCTCTGTCAGAAGATTAGCATTGTTGCAAACGTGGCACGTTGCCCCAGAATCCAGGTACCACTCAGTGCTGGCATGCGCGTGTCCGACCATGGCAACAAAGTCGGATGGCTCAGCTTGGCTAACCAGATGGGCTTGGTTGCCTTCTTGTGGTGCTCGGGTTCTTTCTTTCCTCGGTAGCTTGCAGTCAGATGCGCAGTGTCCCCACTTATTGCAGTTATAACATTTACCCTTAAATTTCTTAGAGGGTTTACTCGGTCCTGCAATCTGGGGGTTACTATGAGACGTTTTGGTCTTATGAGGGGGAGGAGGCCGCTTGGAGCTTGAAATCATGTTGGCAGCAGCCTTCTGCTTGCCAACAGCTTCCAAAGCGTGCTTCGTCCTGTTCTCGTCCTCAATGCGTATGAAACGCTTGAGGTCGTTCAGACCAACCTGCATCTTCTTGCGGTACATTTCCGTTTTGAAATTATACCACGAGGAGGGCAACTTACACAATCGTGCCCGCAACAAAGCTATCGGGCAGACTAATAGACTCACTATGCAGGGAATCAATTAAATTTTCAAATTCTGATACCTGAGGGAGAATGACTTTCTCCTCGTCGAAGCTGAAAGAGTGGAACTTGTCCACTAGGTGCGTCTTGGACAGGTCCTCCTCCTGCCTGAAGTGCTCCTGCAACGCATCCCAGATCTCCTTTGCAGTGCTCATCTTCATGTAGGTCTGGGCCAAGCTGGAGGAACGACAGTTGAGCAGGTAGTCTTTGCAGAAGTCTTCATCTGAAATCCATTGTGCCTCATCAGCAGTCCCTACGACCTCAGCACCATCAGACTGAACTGTGTAGAACACGTTCAGAAACTTCATCCCGAACTGAGTGTTCAACTTCCAGGCGTTGAACTCAATCGCCGTGAACTTCTCCAGCTTTGTCATCGGAACGGGGGACGTCATGCTGTTCCCCTTCATCATTGTGCGCACGTCAGAGAACGACACGAAAATAGGGAGGAACGGGGTTCGTGGGAGCTGTTGTCGGCACTGTCGTCTGGCGGTAGCGACAGGGGGCTGTCGCTGATGCTGTCGGCGGACGACAATGCTAGGGCTACACGAGCTTGGAGACGGCGGCAGCGGGAGATCTGAGGGAGCGTGAGGGGGATCTGGACTTGGCTGGAACCGCTGGGACGGCGAGACAGAACCGCTGAGACGGGCGGAACCGCTGAGACGGCTGGGAACCGTTGGGATGGCCTGAAAACCGCTGAGACGGCCTTGTTGCGGCAGATCTGAGGCGGGAGGGTTGGGATCCGGTGATTTCCTTCTTCGCACACGGCGGCAGACCAAGAACAGCAGCGGCGAACCTCTCCTCTTGCGCAACACAAAGACAGATCGGCGGCAGATCCGACGAACTCCTTCGTCTGGACGTGCGACGGCTTGCAGATCTGGATCGCGAGAGCTCCTCTAGACGAGCGGCGACCTAGCACACGACCGGCAGCAGGCCTCCTTCTTCACGAACGGCGAAGAGCCGGGATCTCCCTCTACAACACCGGCGAGGGCTCCGGCGTACGAGAAGCTGGGCGAATCGCGACGAACGGCGACGGGAGGGCAGTAGCGAACGACAGCAGCGAACGGGCTTCCTCCTTCTTCGATCGCGAGCGGCAACGACGGGATGGATCCCTGATCCTTCGCGTGAACAGGAACGGCGCTAACGGGAGCATGGGAGCGAGCGAACCCTTAGGGCAAAAGTTTCGAGAATGTAGAAGGGTGCTCGAAACATCCGAAGGAGGGTCAAAGTGGAACACTCTTTTTCTTGCCCCCAGCTAGGTATATATAGAAGATTACCTAGGGTTTCCACACGCAAAGCCCCCGAGCTCGTTATATGTCCGAATATACCTTTACAATAAGATCTATATTCAATTGCATGAAATGTTAGTATTGTTATTTTACATAAGATCTACGTACCCAGTTGCATGGGAAAGAATCTGTCGAATTTCTCTTGACAATCTTGTTTTTTTTTTTTTGAACAAGAAGAAGATATCATTCATTGAAAGAATCCAAACGGATTAAGTCCAAAACATGGGATGATAAAGAGGTGGGAGTAAGAAAAGACTCCGAAGCAATAGCATGAGCAACCCGATTAGCCGACCGCCGAACAAACTTAAACAAAATAGAAGGAACCATGGCCGCCAGACGCAAGTCGTCGAGGATGATAGGGCGGTCCAAAGAAAAAGGTGCCTCTGAGGATGATAACGAACGTATAAGCGTAGCACAGTCCCCCTCCACCATTACAGATTGCCAACCAAACTCCACAGCAAGCTCAAGAGTCAACCGTGCCGCAAGAGCCTCGGCCACCAAAGCTGACGACAAGAGAGGCCAAACACTGGACCGCCAGGCCACACAAGAGCCAGAAGAATCCCGAGCAATCACTCCCGCGCCCAGCAGAGAAGGCCCAACCCGAATCGCACCATCAAAGTTAATCTCACAGAGCCGCGAGGGGGAGGAGACCAGGTAAAAGAGCAAGCCAGTGGCGGGGCCTCGGGCAACTCCGGAGGCACGACGACCACCGAGCGAATAAAGGATATCGTATCCGACAAGGGTTGCAAATTGCCCTCCCAAAGCATATGGTTACGTCGCCACCAGAGAGCCCAACAGGTGGTAGCAAAAAGAACAAACCTATCCGAGGACAGAGCATCATGCACGCTCCGCAACCACTCCAAGCCCGACCCCAACGAACCAACAGAAGCAAAGTTGGGAAGCATCAAAGCAGGCCAAATAGACTCCACCGTGGGGCATCGACCAAGGGCGTGACGAAAGTCCTCTTCGGGATAGCCACACAGAGGGCAGCCCCCTGAGGCCAAGCAATGGCGACGAACAAGAAAGGAAGATGTAGGTAGGATATCGTGCCCCACCCGCCAAAGAAAAGTATGAACCTTCGGCAAAACATGTGTCCGCCAAATAAAGCTCCACGATGGTGGCAAGGTAGAGGACAACGCACCTCCCGATAGAAGCAAGCGAAGAGCCAATCGATAAGCACTCCGAACAGAGAACACACCATTAGGAGAATAGTGCCAAACCCAAACATCCGGCTCTGCGGTATGCCCCAAAGGAATGGAAAGAATCGTCGTCGCATCATCAACCGAAAACAGCGTCCGGATAGCCGCAACATCCCACTCCCGATAGCCGGGCCTAAACAGATCACACACCAGTTGGGGAACAGCACCGAGCGGCCTAGGAGACTGAATCCGAAAGGTAGTTGGGCGAGGAACCCAACGATCATGCCAAATGTGAACGGTTGTCCCCATCCCAACCGAAAGTCGAGAGCCAGCAGCAAGCAGGGGCCGGACAGCCCAAATACTACGCCAACAGAAGGACGGAGAACCACCCAACGCAGCCGTAAAGAGATCCCCATGTGGGTAATAACGTGCCCGAAAGAGCCGAGCAACCAAGGAGTCGGGTCTCGTGATGAGACGCCAAGCCTGCTTCTCCAGAAGAGCGGAGTTGAAAGCATCCAAGTGGCGGAAACCCAAACCGCCCACCGATTTTGATTCACACAAGGACCTCCAAGATTTCCACCGGGCTCCCCGGCGCCCACTCCCATCCCACCAGAAGGAGGAGATAAGGGACTCCATCTCACGCAATAGTCGGCGTGGAAGTCGAAAGCAGCTCATGATAAAAGTCGGTATGGCAGTCAAAACTGCCTTAATAAGAATCGCGCGACCAGCCTGGGAGAGGAGACGAACCTTCCACCCCTGTAAACGCTGCCAAACCCTGTCCAAGAGATATTTAAAACAACCATAAGTAGACCGCCCAATCATAGCCGGCATCCCCAAGTAAGTCTCATGGCGGGAACACCGGGCCACGCCCAAGATGGTCGAAATTTCCTGCGCGTCCGCCGCAGGAGTAGTACGACTAAAAACCACCTTTGATTTCTGCAAATTAATCATAAGGCCCGACGCCCGAGAGAAAGAGTCCAAAATCCTTGATAAAGCCAAAGCAGCCCCCCTATCCGCATAAGCAAAAACCAACGTATCATCGGCAAACAACAAATGAGAGATCCGCGGAGCAAGTGGGCACACAGCCACCCCCCGCAAGGCCCCCATCCGATCAGCCCGATCAATCAATCTACTAAAGAACTCAGAGCACATTAAAAATAAATAGGGGGAGAGTGGGTCGCCCTGCCGAATCCCCCGGCTAGGGCGGAGACTCCCAAACGTCCCCCCATTAAGAGTGAAAGAATAGCGAGCAGAAGTGACACAACGCATAAGAAGAGCAATAAAACTAGCCCGAAATCCCAAGCAAGAGAGGGCGCATTCCAGAAATGGCCATTCAACCCGATCATAAGCCTTGGACAGGTCAAGTTAAGGGCAAAACACGCCTCCGAAGTGGTCGATGTAGCAGAAAGGAAGTGATTCAGCTCAAAGGCCAGAAGGATATTATCCGTAATAAGTCGGCCTGGGATAAAGGCCGATTGGAGAGGGGAAATAATGGAGTCCATGAAGGGCCGTAGGCGATTAGTGATACATTTAGTAGCAAGCCGATAGACAACATTACATAAACTAATGGGCCGAAAAAGATGCAACGACGTGGGCATAGCGCATTTAGGAATCAAAACAATGTTCGTATCATGGAATCCAGGAGGGGACACACCATTGTTCAAAAAATTTAGGATTAAAGTAGTAACTTTTGGACCAACCGTGGCCCAAAACTTTTGGAAAAAAACAGGTGGAAGGCCATCGGGACCCGGGGACTTAAGAGGGGACATAGAGGAGAGAGCGAAATGTACCTCAGTTGGAGAGAAAGGTTGGCATAGAGCTGCGTTCATTTCATCCGTCACCACCCTATTCCCACCAAGAATCACCTCCGCAAAATCCGCACTAGAGGGGCCAGTGGAACGGAAAAGCTCCTCAAAGTATAATGAAATCAAACCTTGGATCCCCGCACGTGACTTGTAACACCCTGCCAGTACGAATAATATAACAGTAGGTCCGGTCGGGACCCCACGCCATACTAACCACACTAGCTAGGAGTTAAAAGGTGATAAACAGAAAGAAACTACAACAGAGTATACTAAACACTAGCGGAAGCATACAGATTTAACATTTCAATTAGAATTGTCCACTATCGTAGGAATGAAACCATGAAATAGAGTTATGGCCTTAAGGCCTTACATTTAACAAATGTACTAAAACTCCAAAACATACATCGGCACGCAGGCCGGCAATACATGAGAAAGCTAAAAGGGGAGGCTGGCCTTCAAGGGCCAACTCAGCAAAAGGGGCCACCGCCCGCTATTTCCCGCTAGGCTCACCTGCACCTGCATAAGAACATTCCACCAAGCGGTGGCAAACAAAGTAACGGTCAGCACAGCTGACCAAATTATAACGACCCCACCCCTTTCCCGGGGTGGCGGAGATTCTACCCTGCAAGCAAGTCATACTAGCACAAGTACTAAATAAAGAAAGTGCAACTACACAAGGTGAGGTTTCAAGCACATTCAATCTTCTAGGTTGAGCATCAAAAAGGAGGGAACCTAGGTATGCACATGATGTTAGTTGGGTTCACCCGAAGGTTCCCCACAACCGCCTAAACAACCGCATGAGGCTAACAACATCAATTCTACAAACACTCCACCGTAAGGGCCATCGCCTTAGGTGGGAAAAAGAGCTTTTGGTCGGTCTAGGTAAAACACCTTCCACGACCTCTCCCATGATCGCACGGCTTACATGAGGTAGGGACCTCTTGCCGATCTGCATGGAAACGGGTTCGGTTTAGCTTTGCCCGTGCTCTAATCGTCGCGATCTATCGCACGACGCGGGTACGGCTTCGCCTCGGCCCGTAAGGGTTTAGCACTTTCAAGTGCTACACAAATATAAGCTACGCACCTAATCCCTTCACAAGGATCTAGGCTTCACAAATACTCAAATAAGGGAGGTATAATACGCTCCGCATCAATTTCGTGGTGAAGGTTTGCCTTCATCCAATCTCAAGGCATGTGGCTTTCGTTAGGATCTTCACAAGACGCCTACACTTAAATCCCGCACTACCATAGACGATTTCACGGAGTCATTCTCCGGTACGCATTCTAGGCTTAACCTAAATGCAACGTCGCAATTCAAGCATCACCGATTCGGGCTCACGGCCACGAATAGGCTTCACACAAAATGCCTAAATCCGCACGACTACCGGATTTTCTACATGCAATATGCCGGGGACGGACACAATCGACCCGGAGTTCCAAAGAACTTGAGGGAATCCTACACTTCACCCATTTGGTGAAAGGGATCCCTCATGCAAGCATAGAGAAATGAAGGAGAGGACAAAAGACAAGTCCAAGCAACGGGAGAAGGAATCGTTACCCTAGGAGCGTTTTTTTTCGCCATGGATCCGAGATTCTAGACGGAGGGAAAAGACCGCACCGGGCTGCACTCTCCAGATCTGGAAACGGCTCGCGAAACGGAGCTCCGGAGCTCCGTCAATGGCGGAATCTCCCTTCTTCTTCCTTGCCTCCTTCTTCTTCCTCTAGGTTTGGAGAGAGAAAAGCCTCAAAAGAATGAGGGTTAATCTCCTCTCACAAGCCCTAAGACCCTCCAGCAACTAATCCTAGCCATTGGACCGAATTCCAAAGGATTTGGACGGCCGGATCGTCTCCTCCGCTCAAAATCGCGGAGCAGATAAACAGCGCGCACGATCACAGGCGCACGATCACTGGTCGTGCGCGAAGAGGAGAATGGTCGTGCGATAAGCCGAGACAGCACTCCGATTCCTTGCGGGTTACGCACGATCATTGGCGCACGATCACTGGTCGTGCGCGAAGAGGACAATGGTCGTGCACATTGACCTGATGTGGAATTTTTAGCCTATCCCGAGCGCAGCACTACCACTCCGCCTACCTCGCTGAACCACGATCTTTGGGGTGTTACATGACTCCACCCGAACGCCATCCCCATTATAAAGCCAAGCAATATGATTCTTCCTCCGCCGGGCCGAAGCACGCGCGTGAAAGTATGCGGTATTACGATCACCCTTCGCGAGCCAGGCCGCCTTACCCCGCTGCTTCCACTTAGTATCCTCAGACTGGATCAGGCCAACAAGCTCAGCCCGAAGCAAAGCCTCCCGATGCTGTGAATCAATAGTGATTGTAGCCCTCCGACAATCGGAAATTGCCCGCTCCAAAAACCGAATTCGTTCCGTAATCCGGCCAAAACGACCACGACTCCAACCATAGAGCGAGGAGAGGCAGCCACGAACAGCCCGTGTCCAATCCAAATGTGGCTCCACCCCCGAGATTGCATCCCATGCCGAAGAAATCAGCCCCTCCGATTCCGGATACCGATGCCACCATGCCTCAAAACGGAGCGGACGTCCCCCCCCCCCAGGGAGATCCGGACCCTGCCTGCAAATCAAGGAGCACAGGCTGGTGATCCGAATAAATTGTCTTCAAGTGCGTCACAGAAGCCGTAGAATGAAGAGTCCGCCAAGACGTCGTAGCACAGAATCGATCAAGCCGGGCACACACCGTATGAGGAGCAGCTCTCCTATTAGTCCAAGTAAATTTGCTACCCATAAAACTCAAATCAGATAGGCCACAATGAAGCAAGGTAGATCGGAATGCCGCAAGTTGCCATTCCGGTCGCGGATTGCAACTGTCTGATTCAGAACGAGTGAGAATCTCATTGAAATCCCTGCCACACACCCAAGGTAATGGAGACGCCGAAGCCAAAGAGCGCAAAAGAGACCAGGTAATCCTACGCTGGCAAACCATCGGGTGACCATAAAAACCAGTAAATCGCCATGGTAACTGAGAATCAACTGTAGTAATTGTGACGTCAATATGATGCATAGAGAAAGATAATAATTTCACATCCAACTGCCTGTCCCAAAACAACAAAAGACCCCCACTGCTACCTCGAGCCGCCACAGAAACACCATCCATACTCCATCTCCGCTTCAACAAATCCACCCTGGAACAAGAAAGTCTTGTCTCCGAAATGAAGACAAGAGAGGGGCAATGAATTTTGAGGAGCTCCCCCAAATGACGAACTGTGCAGGTACCCCCCAATCCCTGACAGTTCCAACATAATAGTTTCATGGCGAGCGGCAGGGCTGCACCGCAAGCCCCGCCGATAGAAAATGGTCCACAGAAGTATCCATAGTTTTACCTTTCTTGTCCGAGTGAGCAAAATCACCTTCCAAAATGAAGGGGGCGAAGAAACCTAAAATAGATTGTGCGCATGCGAAGAAACCTAAAATAAGTTATATTTCACTTTTTTGTTCGAAACTAAAAGTGTTCTTTTCTTGGTCATAACCGTGCGTTGTTATGCCAAACAAACATTTTATAATGACGGCGTTTTTATCTAAACTCGCGGGAGCAAAAAAAAAACAGGAGAGAAAGTAACATTTGAAACAAAAATATATAGTTAATATAGTTTAAAATGACAACTCATCCAGATAAGTTTGAATTAATTTTTTTTTTGTTTTGTTTCTCATAAGAAAATGTGAAATTAATACTTTATTTGAAATATGAATGAATTAGCTTATAAGCGATGACGTGACGTATTAACAGGAAACGATGCTGTCCAAATGTATGATAATATAGTTTATATAGCCCCGTTGCATATATGTTAAAAAATTTCTTTATTTGAAATATACATATACATATACTGATATACATACATATATATATATATATATACCAGCATCTTCGCACGGGCTACGCCCGTGCTCGATGCTCTCGGGCGGCCTTCGGCCGCATCAATGCGGGCTTTGCCCGCAACCAAGCGGGCTTCGCCCGCTTGGCATTCAATGCGGGCTTCACCCGCCCCTCGCCAGTATTAGCTCGCCCCTCGCTGGTCTTCGCAATATTTTTGCTCTCTAAATCACATTTTTATGGATTTAAATAATTGATTTTGCCAAAAAAATTTATGAAATATTATTTGTCATTTTTAAAATAATTTTAAGTGCCTATTTTTGTATTTAAAAAAACATCTGAGAAAGTACAGTCGTGAAATAGTTGTTACGATTGATAAATTACAGTTGGAAAAATAATTTTCCAAAATAAATGTAAAAAAAACATAACTAATATTTCCTAATTTTTTTAACAAAATCAATCTTTAGATGTAATACATTGCGCACATAGCCGTGTGTCAACGCGCCCAAAAAATTTCCCCAATGTGACCCTGAATAGTATATATGAATTTTACTAAATGTGACCCTGAATAGTATATATGAATTTTACTAAATGTGCCTTTTATTTTGTAAGAGACAATTAGATTTTTCATAACTATGTTAT
Source organism: Dactylorhiza incarnata (assembly GCA_033032865.1). Lineage (NCBI taxonomy): Eukaryota > Viridiplantae > Streptophyta > Magnoliopsida > Asparagales > Orchidaceae > Dactylorhiza > Dactylorhiza incarnata. Next base: position 12,301,594 of record JAWHQI010000053.1, read on the forward strand.
ATATGTTTAATGATTGAATTGAAAATGAAAATTTACATTAATAAAAAACATAATTAAGGACTTGATCAAATTTAGTAATGAGGTCAGAAAGTTTAGCATAATCTTCCTCAAAAATGCATTTTTGAATGGGGAGAGACAGAGAATTATTCTTACGTACCTACCCCGGCAACATTTAAAATAATCATTTTGTAGATCGGATTTTATACTTTAACGAAGCTGGATTCTATATGGAAGCTTCTTCGATGAGATCGATCGCCCTGACATATTTTCCGCGAGCTAGATCGCACGGGCTACGCCCGTGCTCGATGCTCTCGGGCGGCCTTCGGCCGCATCAATGCGGGCTTCGCCCGCAACCAAGCGGGCTTTGCCCGCAACCAAGCGGGCTTCGCACGCTTGGCATTCAAGGCGGGCTTTGCCCGTCCCCTCGGCGTCGGCGGGCTTCGCCCGCCCCTCGCCGGTATTCGCTCGCCCCACGCCGGTCTTTGCAATATTTTTTTTAAAAGACACATTTTTTTTATTAAAAAAACATTGAAAAAAAAGTAGCCCGTGCTCGATGCTCTCGGGCGGCCTTCGGCCGCATCAATGCGGGCTTCGCCCCCGCTTGAGCGCGCCCGCCCTCCGGGATCCCGCGTGACCGAGCCGCAGCCGCAGGTGCATCATTTTTTTCGTTCCTACAGAGGGCAAAAGCGTAAATTCGCCGTGTGACCGAGATGCTTGACAGGGGAGTAATTATTGCCTAATTATTTTGATCACTAATTAAATTACTTAGAACCACTAATAATTTGTTATGTGTGATCAATTTTTTCTGACCACTAATTATAATATTTTAGTAACTAAAATTATAACTTGTCACTATTAATCCTCTAGAAAAAATGTTTCAGGCCCAAAAAACTTTCATCACAGTAGACGCATCTTTAATGACGTAGATGTAGATGTAGGTGTTGTTTATAGGATTTCTCATAAGCTATATATATTGAAATTATCTAAACAAACAATACCTGAAGCTTATAATCAATTAACTCCATAATTCACGCTAAAAACATTTGCGGATCAGATATAAATAGCTTGCTGAGAAGAATTAGTACCTACCAAATGTTCTATATTGTCTGCTTGTATACTATCATGCGGGATATCACCTTCTACTATAAGAAGATCTTGTTCTCCTTGTCCATCAAGCCTAACCTGACTCACTTCCTTACTTACTATAAAAGTATCATGACTATCTCCTCCCGTATAATTACCTGGCTTATTAATTTTAAAAATATTTTTATTATCTCCTGCCTTCACGACATTTGAATCTGCATCCAAATTATATACAACGGTAATATTTGATTTAGGTTTTTCTAATTCCGCGCTATTTTTAAAAAAAAAAATAGCAGGCGGGGCCCACAGGCGGGCCCCACAGGCGAGCCCCGCACGCCTAAATATAATTTTTTTTAAAAAAATAGCAGGCGGAGCCCATAGGCGGGCCCCGCCCGCTTAAATGGCGCTGTGGGCCCCGCCCGCTGACTTGGCGATCGCCAAAAACAGTAGCTTTCCGCTGTTTATATAGCGGAAAGCCGCTGTTATCTCCAAGATCCCAGCGGGCGGTTCACAGCCGGCCGGCTCGCCCTGTCCTGCCCCGCGGGAGCCCGCCCGCTCCTGACTGCGCCCGCCCGCTTGTGCCCGCCCACCCTAAAAGCTCGAGCTGCTCGCGAGCTTTTTGCCATGAGCTTATTTTTATTTATATTTTAATATATATTTAAAAAAAATACCCAAAAAAAAAGCTCGCGAGCCGGCTCGCGAGCTCATGAACAAAAAAAATCGAGCTCGAGCTCGAGCTTTTTTCGAGCCGGCTCGAATCAACTTGCACCCAACGTTTTAAAAACCGGACCGGACCGGCCGGTTCAACCGGTCAGACAGCCGACCGGTGCACCAAGCAGTCCGGTCTAGGTTCTAAAACCACCCTCATTCAGAACCGGCCAATAACCGGTGAACCGGCCGGTCCGCCCGCATAACCGCTAACCGGATCCGATTTTGCCGAACCGGGCGGGTCTTGAGCTGGGTCAAATAGGCTTAAAATTTTCTTTAAATTAAAGCTGTGGGTTTTTCAAGAGCAAGCAGTCCTTCTTATAGAATATTTCATTGCTACGTGTTTGCATTTAGGCGATGTGGGACTATTTACAATATCAAAATATTACATTATTTTATTTCTCAATTCACTCCACGCGGATATATTGCAATGATGTTAAACGCCTAAGTCCACGTGAGGATATTTAATATTGTTATTAGTAAATAACAATAAGAACCGGACCTAAGCTTATTATTCCACGAGTCCAGGTTGTTGAAACCAGTTTCCCGGTCTCAGCGTTCGAAAGGGGGTTGCGACTAACCCTTACTTGACCTGAGCCCAGACCCTTGACCGGTCACTAAGAACTGAAAGACTTGGACTTGATGAACGCTTGAATCCACAAATGGACCCCTTAAGCTGCAGCGCGGAGGTCCCACCACATACCCGGAAGCTCACTCAGAACTTCCCCTCCCAAGCCAATGCTGAGCCTGGGCACCTTGGAGGGCACTAAGGATTGCCTCACCGCCCACCTTCAATGATAGGGGAGGGGAGGGGTAGTGCTTGCTCACACGCGAGGGAGAGGGTAGGAACCAACCCTTCCCAAGGTGCCCATGGGGGTCTATTTATAGACTTTCCCAAAAATGGACTGCGGATAGCAAAAATCCTGCTATCCGCAGTCCAACCATGACCGTCATCGATCACGCATGAGGGGGGGCGAGTGGGACTCGAGGTGCCACTCCCCCCTCACGGGAGGTTATAATGACCTACCCACCTACACCGGGCGAGTGGGAGGATCCCTCCCACTCACCCCTAAGGAGGCGACGAGTGGGAGAGCTCTCCCACCCAACCGGCGAGTGGGAGGGCCCCTCCCACTCGCCCACTCGCCCGGCGAGTGGGAGGGCCCCTCCCACTCGCCCGGCGAGTGGGAGGGCCCCTCCCACTCGCCCGGCGAGTGGGAGGGCTGCTCCCACTCGCCCGGATGAGTGGGAGAAGTTCTCCCACTCCCCCGCGAAGGGTCGGTGAGTGGGAGGAATTCTCCCACTCATCCAAAAGGGGCCGGGGCAGCAGGTGCTTCCTCCGTCTCTCCCGCGGCCTCTTTCTGCCTTGGTCGGTTTCGACCGTCTCCACGCGGTCGTTTTGTCCGTCCTGGCCACCCTTGCTATCTTGGCTTCATCCGGGTCGGGTCGCACCGACTCGGGAAATATGAGGGTTGTACACAATCTCCGCTCTTTGCGAGCTTGTTCCAAGCTCGGAAAGAAAGTTCAACCCTCCGATTTGATGAGTTGGTGGGACCTGAGGGGAATCCACGAAGGGACTTGCCAACGGGACATCCTTGTCGAGCTTTTCGGCTGATCCGGACTTGAGATGGAAGGTGAACCTTTCTCCACTAAACACCCCTCCTATGAGCCGAGCTCAACTGGAGGTGGAGAAAGCTCTATACCTTAGATCGAATTAACTTCGATCTGATGTGGAGGAAACACTCAGCACCTCTAGTCGAGCCGAGCTCGACCTGGGGTGGGAGGAAAACTTTTCTCCACTAGACACCCCTCCTGTGAGCCGAGCGCAACTGGAGGTGGAGGAAACTCCACACCTAACAGGGAGCCGAGCTCACCTGGAGGTGGAAGAACTCAACACCTAACAGGGAGCGGAGCTCACCTGGAGGTGGAGGAAACTCCACACCTAACAGAGAGCCGAGCTCACCTGGAGGTGGAAGAACTCAACACCTAACAGGGAGCCGAGCTCACCAGGAGGTGGAAGAAACTCCACACATAACAGTGAGCCGAACTCACCTGGAGGTGGAAGAACTCAACACCTAACAGGGAGCCGAGCTCACCTGGAGGTGGAGGAAACTCCACACCTAACAGGGAGCCGAGCTCACTTGGAGGTGGAAGAACTCAACACCTAACAGGGAGCGGAGCTCACTTGGAGGTGGAGAAAACTCCACACCTAACAGGGAGCCGAGCTCACCTGGAGGTGGAAGAACTCAACACCTAACAGGGAGCCGAGCTCACCTGGAGGTGGAGGAAACTCCACACCTAACAGGGAGCCGAGCTCACCTGGAGGTGGAAGAACTCAACACCTAACAGGGAGCGGAGCTCACCTGGAGGTGGAGGAAACTCCACACCTAACAGGGAGCCGAGCTCACCTGGAGGTGGAAGAACTCAACACCCGACAGGGAGCCGAGCTCACCTGGAGGTGGAGGAAACTCCACACCTAACAGGGAGCCGAGCTCACCTGGAGGTGGAAGTGCCCATCCAGGTCCTGGGAGTCTTAGCTCAACCGGGGTGGAGGGACTCAACACACTCCTGATCTAACTGGAGGTGATAGTACCCATCCAGGTCCTGGGAGTCTTAGCTCAACCAGGGTGGATGGGACTCAACACACTCCTAATCTAACTGGAGGTGGTAGTGCCCATCCAGGTCCTGGGAGTCTTAGCTCAACCGGGGTGGAGGGACTCAACACACTCCTGATCTAACTGGAGGTGGTAGTACCCATCCAGGTCCTGGGAGTCTTAGCTCAACCGGGGTGGAGGGACTCAACGCACTCCTGATCTAACTGGAGGTGGTAGTGCCCATCCAGGTCCTGGGAGTCTTAGCTCAACCGGGGTGGAGGGACTCAACACACTCCTGATCTAACTGGAGGTGGTAGTGCCCATCCAGGTCCTGGGAGTCTTAGCTCAACCGGGGTGGAGGGACTCAACGCACTCCTGATCTAACTGGAGGTGGTAGTACCCATCCAGGTCCTGGGAGTCTTAGCTCAACCGGGGTGGAGGGACTCAACACACTCCTGATCTAACTGGAGGTGGTAGTACCTATCCAGGTCCTGGGAGTCTTAGCTCAACCGGGGTGGAGGGACTCAACGCACTCCTGATCTAACTGGAGGTGGTAGTGCCCATCCAGGTCCTGGGAGTCTTAGCTCAACCGGGGTGGAGGGACTCAATGCACTCCTGATCTAACTGGAGGTGGTAGTACCCATCCAGGTCCTGGGAGTCTTAGCTCAACCGGGGTGGAGGGACTCAACGCACTCCTGATCCCTTTACCGATTGGAGGTGGAAGTACCCATCCGCGTCCTTGGTGCTTACCTTCACCTGGAGGCAGAGGAGCTCAACGCCTTCCCAATCGGTTGTTGGACCGCGAGTCGACCTGACGAGTCCCCCATCTACCGACATGACTGAGCCCGGCGGGGGATCTCCAGTCAGGGATCTTAGATCGGGGTATTACCCCAGAACCCTTTTTCATTCCTAGTTCGTCTATTACAACTTCATTACCCTACGCCCTTGCAGGACACTTTATTACACCTCGCCCTTCTTGGGCACTTCACTTACATCTCGCCCTTCCTGGGCACTTCACTTACATCTCGCCCTTCCTGGGCACTTCACTTACATCTCGCCCTTCCTGGGCACCTCACTTGGCCGCACGCTCCTTGGTTATCTTCTTCGCCACTTCTTCTGTCTCCGCAACTCCTTCTTGGCCCTTCCAGGTGAAGTTACTCCCCCCTGGTTGGACGGGGGCGTTCTTATCGCCTCCCTGCAGGTGGTGTCGAGCATTCGCCGCGAGTGAAGGATGCGACCTGCAGGAGCTCCAGGATCCCTTTGCTGAACTCATCGACGTCGCCCTTCTTTACATACTCGCATGCCGGAGGCGAGTCTCCCAACTCGTCGCTTCCAGCCATGAGACATGGCTCAGAGCTTTCCGAACTAGTCGCTTCCACGCTCACCGCACCAGAATGTTGAAACCAGTTTCCTGGTCTCAGCATTCGAAAGGGGGTTGCGACTAACCCTTACTTGACCTGAGCCCAGACCCTTGACCGGTCACTAAGAACTGAAAGACTTGGACTTGATGAACGCTTGAATCCACAAATGGACCCCTTAAACTGCAGCGCGGAGGTCCCACCACATACCCGGAAGCTCACTCAGAACTTCCCCTCCCAAGCCAATGCTGAGCCTGGGCACCTTGGAGGGCACTAAGGATCGCCTCACCGTCCAACTTCAATGATAGGGGAGGGGAGGGGTAGTGCTTGCTCACACGCGAGGGAGGGGGTAGGAACCAACCCTTCCCAAGGTGCCCACGGGGGTCTATTTATAGACTTTCCCAAAAATGGACTGCGGATAGCAAAAATCCTGCTATCCGCAGTCCAACCATGACCGTCATCGATCACGCATGAGGGGGGTGCGAGTGGGACTCGAGGTGTCCACTCCCCCCTCACGGGAGGTCATAATGACCTACCCACCTACACCGGGCGAGTGGGAGGATCCCTCCCACTCACCCCTAAGGGGGCGACGAGTGGGAGGGCACTCCCACCCAACTGGCGAGTGGGAGGGCCCCTCCCACCCAACCGGCGAGTGGGAGGGCCCCTCCCACTCGCCCGGCGAGTGGGAGGGTTGCTCCCACTCGCCCGGATGAGTGGGAGAAGTTCTCCCACTCCCCCGCGAAGGGTCGGTGAGTGGGAGGAATTCTCCCACTCATCCAAAGGGGGTCGGGGCAGCAGGTGCTTCCTCCGTCTCTCCCGCGGCCTCTTTCTGCCTTGGTCGGTTTCGACCGTCTCCACGCGGTCGTTTTGTCCGTCCTGGCCACCCTTGCTATCTTGGCTTCATCTGGGTCGGGTCGCACCGACTCGGGAAATATGAGGGTTGTACACAGGTGAAGATATTTATTTAATTATTTGATTTATTTGATTATTTCTTTAATTTAATTTTTTCTTAAATTAATAATTATATATATAAAGCTATAAATATAAAACTATAAATATAAAATAAATAAATTAATATATGTAAAAATAAATTAATATATAAAAATACTCACATATAAAAGTATACAATTATAAATATATGTATAAAATTATACAACTATAAATATATGTATAAAAGTATACAATTTAATATTCCTATATAGTTATAAATAATTTACGGTTCAACCCCGGTCCGATCGGTCCAACCGGTCGGACCTTGAACCTTTGAACTCACCGGTTCGATCTACGGTCCGGTTCTTAAAACCTTGCTTGCACCCCTAGGAGCAAGAGATATCACACACGATTAGTAAATAAAAACTAATATTTTAAAAATTATTTTTTATGTGAAAGTTTTGAGTTTCAAAATTATTTTTGCAAGGCATGAACCGCTTTGGAGCTCAAATAAGCTATTTTTGATGAATTCAGTTACACGTCATGAATCTATTAATTAGTAAAATCAACAATAAATAATAATTATTTAAATTGTAATACATTTAGGGTGATGTTGAAATTTGATAATTTGCTAAATAAGCTCAGAATAATAACCCGACGTACGCCGCTTGATTTTGAAATTTGATAATTTGCTAGTATTAATTATGGGCGCTGATATCCGCACTGCAGTTTTGGCAATACGTTGTGTACATATATTTTTAGAAAAATTGTTTAACACGAAAGTTGTAGATCTTGCCGAGATTTACAATTTTTGTGTTGAACACTTTTTCTAAAAATATATGTACACGACGTATTCCCACCCTAATTAAAACATGGGCACAATTATAGCGATTTTTGTGGAAAAGTGTTTTAACTTTTTTGTGTTGAACATTTTTCCTAAAAATGCATATAGATGGACTATTTCCAAAAGGCACGTAATAACTCATATAAATAGAGTGCGGATAGTCAAAACTGTATATCCCTTAATTATTTAGAGTGGTGTTATGGACACACCAATAATGGCTATGTACATCCCTTAATATTAAAATAAAACTTCTAAATACCTAATCTCCTTTTTTTTCTCCCAGCCGATACGTACAGCCAAGCCCGAGCAACCGGCAACCCTGACCTAGCCCAGCCCCTTTGCTTTGCGCCGCCACCGGAACCCCCCATCCACCGACAACCTCCTCGTTTTTCCCTAGCAAATCCCCTGTAGCCGCGAGCCAGTGCCTCCCGTCGTCTTCGCCTGGGATCCGAGCTGCGCCGGAACACTCCGCCTTCTTCCTCCCCAAGTTCGCTACCACGTGCAGGTACTCTTCTGGACACCATTTTTTAGTTTTATTTCTCTTCTCCAGCCCGTGATTTCTTCTCCAGGCCGAGTTTCGTCATTGCCGACCAGTTTTATTCCATCTCCATCCCGATCTTGTAGTTTCATGGCCTTCTTACCCAGTTATTTATTCATTCAACTGTTGATGCGGGAGGATTGTCCCCTACCTCCAATAATCACTACGTTGACTCGGTATCATGCTACCATTGTGGATGAGTGGGACTTGACATACATTCCAAGAATTAGAGAAGATGTTTTGACAAAAGTGGAAGAAACAATTAATTTGGCGGATCCTTGAAAATGAGGTATACTTCTTTTTTAATTAATAGACATAAGCAATACCCATGATTAAAATAATTACTAATTTTTTTCTAATGTATCTTCTGCAGATTATTGGACCATAAGGTTTCTTTGATGATCAACTATATAACATGACTTCACTATATATAGGTACAAACTTATATTTCTACTTCTTTTACTCATATTGTATATAATATAATATTTACATAAATTTTTTTTATGCGGGATGGAGGCTGCTGCAGAAATCTATGTAAGAAATAGTTTATAAAAATTATTGCAAATGATTAAGACAAAAATTTTGACTTCATATGTTGTTTTTGGACTCAAATATTGTTTGTAACGGACTTCATATGTTATTTTTGGACTAAAATAGTTAGTGTAACGGATTTCATATGTTAATTTTTACAACAAAGGTTTTTTTAAATGATTAGATATTGAAATAACATCTTTTTGAAGAGTTGGTAATCAAATAATAATTGGTGTGTACATAGTGAGATTCGGTTGTACATAGCAATATTGGGATGTACATAGCCGTTGGCTGTCCATAGCCATTTATGATGTGTCCATAACATTACTCATTATTTATTATAAGTCAAATAGAATTTGCTAAATAAGACTAGCCTGCATTTAATGCATATGAACAAAAAAAGCCACCTACAAAAATTTACTCTTAGACAAGTAAAGAGTGAAGATCCAACCGCACATCATCACAACATCCGTACGAACAAACACGATCACCCGACAAATTTGGCCTCTGCATTCTCCATCCCCGTCATAGTATCATATAGCCGCATGTTCATCGTCTCCGGCAAATAGTACGTCAGCAGAGCTCCGGCGATCCCACACGCTCCAAAAACCGCAAACGGCAGTCTGTCACCAGCCACCACCACAAACGGTGCCAGTATCGCCCCGAGCTGTGTTACCTGAGTCACGCACCCGAGTGCCGCGTTTCTGACCACCGTCGGAAAAAGCTCCGCCGTATAAATAAACAGCAAGTTATACATGGCCGCCATGCCAAATATGCCCACCACCCCACAGACCATTCTCACCGTCCTCATCACCCCATCGCCGCCCACCATGAACCCAATCGAGCACGACAACCCACTGAGCGCCATCGTCCCCAAACCGAGTGGTTTTCTCCCGAAGCGGTCCAGAAGCACGGCGGTGATGAAGAAGGCGGGCATCTCAGACACTGAGTTGAGGAGGACGTTGAGATACAGGTTGGTCTTGAGGTTGACGACGTTGAGGCTGAGGCCGTAGTAGACGATGGCGCAGACGAAGTTGATGCCGAGCATTAAAATTAGACGCAACCTGGTGGTCGGCGAGCGGACAACGTCTATGATCGACCCGGACTCTGCTTCCCGAGAGCAATCCTCCTTGTTCCCCTCTTCTTCGCCATCATCCTCGTCATCGAGCTTCAGGGAGATGCCGGGCGGAAGGGCGCGGCCGTTGCAGCGGGCAATGTCGCGCATTATGTTCATGGCGTCGTCCGTCCTGCGGCGGATCAGATACCAGCGGGGTGACTCGGAGACGAAGGGGAGGATGAGAAGGACGAAGAGGAGCGAGGGAAGGGAGGTGACAGCGTAGAGGGAGCGCCAGGTGGGGAAGAGGTAGGCGATACCGGAGAGGATAGCGATGCCGCCGGAAAAGAAATAAAAGGTGGACATTCCGGCCACGCCGCGCTTGGAGGGGCCGATGGGCTCGGTGGCCAGGACGAAGGCGCAGAGACCGACGCCGCCGGTTCCGAAGCCGTTGAGTAGGCGGACGGCAGTGTAGACCCAGTACGATGGGCTGAGGGAGGTGAGGACGCCGGAGATGGCATTGAGGATGCATACTATGGCGAGGGAGCCTTTTCTACCCAGGAACGAGTCCGACAGGTGGCCGAAGACACCGGCGCCTGCAAGAACAGAGTGTCTCCGATGTACGGCCTCAGTTTTGAATTCAAATTTAAAAATAAATAAATAATGTATCTTTTTTAATGCTTTTTTAATACATTTAGTTATTAAAAATATATTTCCTTTTTCAAAAGCTGCTTCTTCTTTCAAAAATAGAAATGGACGCATGAATTGCTATTGGCCGCCAAGGCATTGTATAATGAGTAATTCGGATGTGGCCCACTTGCCCCTTTTTAAAGTGATGGGACCATCGTGCCCCGGGCAAAAAGATATTAAGGATTCGTTTGGCTCGGCTTATTTGCTCCGGTGAGTTTGGACAAAATCGTCATTGTCATAGAATGTATGTTTGGTATGACAAATGTTACTACCATTATCAAAAAAAGAAACTAGTTATAAGCATAAAATGTTTGGTATGACAATGACATTTTTGTCCAAACTCATCGGAGCAAATAAGCCGAACCATAAATTATTAATTAATTGTGAATTGCAGGCTTGCAGCACATCTAACATGACCATAATTAATGATGCATGCAGCCTTGACAATATTGAATGCGGTGCATCAACCCTAATTAAACTAAACTAATCAAAGTCTCCAAATTAATTTCTAATTTTCTTTATAATTCAATACTAAACTAAACGAATTAATTTCTCTGACAAAAAATATATCATTTGCGAATGCCGCTCGCTCTTTGGGGGCTAACGGCTTTCACCCACCCACAACAGCTTTTGGGGATCAGATTCTCTTCATTTCGAACTTTAAATGGAGGTTAATTTTAATTCATAATGTAGAAGGTAGAATTTTTTGATTAAAAATATATATATACAAGAATGAAATTAGTGGACCCGTTGGATCACTCAGAAATAGATCTTGACCATAAATATTATCCATTATTTCACTCCAAAGAAAGAGGAATCCATTCCACTTTTGGGGCACAACAAGCTGTCAACTCTCTCTCTCCTCTCTTTCCCTCTTTCTCACATATTTGATGTATTTTTGGTCTCCAATCATTTAAAAATGTAGGATCACATTTTTTAACAATTCATTTTTGGAAGGCTCAAGCTTTTTTAATCATAAACAAAATTGATCTCGTTCTTCAAGAATATATATCGAAATTAGGTAAAAATATATGCATGAACATATATACCGAGATCTACAACTTTCATGTTGAACATATTTCCAAAATATGCACATTTTGGCCGGAAAAATATGGCCCGAAAGGTTTCTGGCTTGAATTTTGAAATTTATTATTATTATATTCATTTCGACCAAGCAACCTTTCGGGTCATATTCAGGCCAAATCGTGCATATTTTGAAAAAATGATCAACATAAAATTGTAGATCTCATTCTTGACTACAAAATGCATATATTATTTGTCTAATTCCGACATATATTCTGAGAGAACAAGCTCAAACTGTATTCCGCATGTGTGTGGATATGTTGGATGAGCGTTGACTCAGAATACAACCCTAAATACAACTGAGCACGTAAGTCGTCAAACAGGCCAATTAACATAATAATTAGAGCCTATCGACTCCTGTTTATATATATATATATTTATCAGCCTTCCAAATTTATTATATACTTATCTCACGTAGCTGCATGCCTGACAAGTACTAAAGTAACATGAATTTAATGAATTGTACATAATGCATGATTAGAGGCTAATACTTATTAATTAAAGGAGCACGCAAGCAAGCTGTCAATCACTGTAGTTTATTGACTATTCTAATATTTAATTTATTATTTATTTGTTCGAGTGCATAATCAATGTAGTTTGTGAAATCAAAGTCATATTAATACACCTATCCATATGCTTTCCTACATAATTTCACCTTAATATATTTATAGTAAATACAATACTAATACATTATATTATAATAACATTTTATGAAAGTGTTAATGCATTGCTTGTTTTCTTGCGCCTTAAAATCTTTAAGTAAATTACAAAGCTGTAAATCTGTAATATAATTTTTTCGTCACATAATAGTATTTTTATATTCAAAATTCAAATTAGCTGTAGTGCTGCGTTTGGACCCGGCACTGCCTGTACAAATCTCAGACAACGCCGCCTGCATATTTATGCTTTATCTATTTTATAACTAATTAAATATTACGAACGAGCTGACTATGCCGTCGGCGAGATGACTCGCCGGAGAAGGTCGGTCTCCCTCCGGTGAATGAATAAAATAAAATTAAAAAAATAAGTGAAAATTAACCTCCGGTAAAATGAAGGAAAGAGCTCACCGAGCATGCATCCGGCGAAGAAAGCCGACTGGGCGAGGCCGACCTTATACCGCTGGCCGCAGATGAGGCCCCACTCGCTGACGGTGGAAGCGGCGGTGCCATCAACCCACTCCCAGGCGGAGGAGGGGATTCCGCAGGGTTCCGGCGGGCAATCGACGTCCGACAGGCACCGCCATGCCGGCTGGCGGTCGGCGAAGATCATTACCATGGTGTGGAAGGCCTCGAGGGCCCACGCGGCGCAGGTTAGGACGAAGTGCCGAAGCTGCCATCGTCCAAACTCGCCGACGTGCAGTCGGAGCATGTCGTCGATCCCCATCCGTTGAGCTGGCGGCGGGAGATGAGTCGAGCTGGAGAGGAGGCCAGCCCGAATATCTGAACCTAGATGATCTGCACCCTTCTTCGCCATCGCAGATCGCGATGTTTTTCCGACGATGGCCGCCGCCGCCGCTGCCGGCCTCTCTTTCTCTCTCCCACTTTGAAGATAAGCAAAGTTGTTATACGGTCATACAATAATTATATGGATCCAGCACTACTCTGCTCTGCTCCTCAGACTGCTTTATCATTCCGACTTCCGAGTGCCTCCAAGAAATCCTTGATTCCCACGTGGGTAATTTTGTAAATTAAATTATCTTTTATTAATTAGTTGAAAAATAATTATTTGTTTTTATAATTTGAAGCCATTTAAATTTCTATTATTTTCAAATAAAAGCTGAATTTAAATGACTCTAATTGCAACTTTAAAATGATTTTTTATGCAGACTGCATTTATATTTTCCCCTTGAAATGTGTGATTGCGGGGCGCACATTCTATCCTCTCATGGTCTACTCCCATTTTAAAATACTTTTTCTATTTTCTTTACTACATTTTATTTTTTTTTAATATTAATTTGTTTTCTTTTAAATTGAATATTTTATGAGAAATTAATACGATGTTGAATATCTTAAGAGAATTTAAATGAGAAATACAAAAAGTGATTAATTAAATGACAATTTTTTATAATGAGAGTTTAAGGCTTCGTTTTGAGTACTATTAGATTAAGTTTTAAAAATAAGCATATTTTCTTGTAAAACATATCAACACTAAAATGGATCCCTTCATAAAAAAATAAGGCTTAAATATAGATACGACGTTGAAGTCAAAAATTGATTCACTTCGGCAAACACTAAGAATTGTGGTGAAAATACCTGCCCATAATTAGGGTAGTGTCAAGAAGATTGCTCGGAAATGAGAAACCTAAGTGATATGCACCCAGGAAGTTATAAGGAGCTCAAGGGGTGCAATTAGCAAAAGCCCCGTCATGGAAAAGCAGAGGCAATGGAGCCAAGTTAAACCTCATGACAATGGGAGGGGAGAAAATCGCCCCAGCTATCACGTGACGTCGCATGCATGGCGGCAGCAGGGCCACGCCCCGCCATCACCGGGCGCGGCCGAAGTCGCGTATTCGCACCCCACCATGGGGGTGCGGCTAAGCACGACCCCCGCTAAGGAGGCGCGGTCTGCACCCACTCCGCTTAGGGGGGCGGCCAAGATTGCACCCCACGTAGTGGGGTGCGGCCCTAGCGGCACCCCACATGGTGGGGTGCGGCCATGGCCGCATACGCCCCCCCCCCCCCATTGGGGAGCGACCGACGTCGTGCGGGCCAAACCCGCACCCCATAGAGGGGTGCGGCAAGGGCCCGCACTCCCTTTGGTGGTGCGGCCGGAATCCCAGCACCCTCATTTTTAGGAGGGTGCACCCTCCCGTCTTGGGGGGCACAGTGTCCAGTAGGCGTGCCCCTCCCTCTTGTCGCGTGTGATCACATCCTTGGCTTTCCGCCCGCAAAACAAGCTAAGAGCTTCCACATTTATCGCGCGCTCAGAACGCTCCCGCGTTCGTCGCGCACTCAGAACACTTTCGTGTTTGTCGCGTGCTCAGAATGCTTCTGTGTTCGTCACGCGCTCAGAACACTTCCTTGTTCGCGACACGCGCATCAGCTAACATTTCCTAATTTCCTAGATTGCAGGTCTTGTTCGATGCGCTTAACGCCATCAACGAAGCTTCCCGAACAGACTGAACTGCCCGGGGGGTGGGGGGAAATACTGGAATATCCAAAAAGTGGGGATCTGTGTGCTCCAAATCGACTAGCGTGATTCGCTCGTCAGGTGGTTACAGTGGTTACAACGGTGAAATTACTTGGCTACCCCTACCCAAGGCTATAAAAGGAGCTCAGGGACTTCATTAAGATACCTTGTCTTCGACGCCCGAGAGAGCTCCTTCGAAGATTTCCTCTGAGTTCTCTTTCGACGTTTAAAGATCTTCTTCGATCTTCGAAGATGTTTTTCGAGCCTTCGAATATCTCCTTCGAGCCTTCGAAGGCCTCCTTTGAGCCTTTGAAGATTTCCTTCGCTTCGGAAGACAATCTTCTTAAGCGAGTTGGAAATCCTCCGGGCACCGAAAGGCAACTCGAGAATCTCACTTTCATTCCCAGAAAAGTACTCAGTCTCTTGAGAGGTGGCATGTCACCCTCGAGGTTTTCTCTCTAGTACCATTATAACGAGCATCGACCTGTCGCGCTCGAGTTCTCAGCTTTCAATTGTAACGAAACAACATATAGTGGAATTTGGCCGACACTACTCCGACCTCATGGTTTTTCACCCTTTTCGGGTTTTCCACGATAAAAAATATTCTTATCATTTATTAATTCTCTCGTTGACTGTTTGCGCGCTCAACTCGCTCTTGAGCTAAGGTGGATCAATTCGACCGGTCTACCAGATCGTCAAGTGACCCACAACAGTTTGGTGTCGTATGTGGGAAGGTGTTCCCAAAATTCTGCAAGGGTCTACAGAGATTTCCTCAAGAAAGCATCTGGCAATGGCTAGAAGGAGTGCCCGCACCACTGAAGGATCAATCCCTGAGGGGCGCGTCGATCCGGCTCCCTCGCACTCACTCATAAACGCGCCTCTCGCGGATGAAGTAGGAAATGCTCCCTACTGAGAAATCTTGAGGTTCCTCGAGCTCCCGCTCCAACTCCAATACTGAATGCTCTGCTCCCCCCAGCCCCAAATCATGTTCTGGTCAAGGAGGCAATTCGGGAGGAGGATATCTTAGAAGAACTTTCGGATGCAGCAAGCTCCTCTCATCCCGCTCGGTCGGCTAGGGGACTAGAAGGCGACTATTATCACCAACGCCAAGGAAGAATCGGCACTGGACAAGTGATAGAGAGGACCACTCGAGAAGAAATATGCGATGTAATAACAGAAGAGTACGGTCAGGTTGGGCGGCGAATTACTTTCGTTTGTCGTCCCCTGCACAACGGCTCTTCATTGTCGCTTCAGGTCCTAGCTCACCCAGTTCTGCATGCTTCAAACTCCCCAACATTGAAATATTCGACGGGATGGACGACCCACTAGAGCATGTCAACCATTTCACTATCATCATGAGAATTTACAACACTACAGATCAGCTCATCTGTCAGGTATTTCCAGCAACCTTGAAAGGTCAAGCGCGCACTTGGTTCCATTCTCTGCGAGATATAGCCATAGATAGCTTCGCAGAAATGGCACAGCAGTTCACCGACCAATTCATCGCCAACCGCAAGATCGTTTGAGACCTCACCCATCTTTCAGGGATCCTTCAGAACGATAGAGAGACTCTTAAAGATTTTTTCCGTCGCTTCACTACAGAGGCCCGGCAAATCCCAAGGGTCGATCCCAAGCTCCTACATGCTGTTTTCCTTGGGGGTCTCCGTCCAAGTGGCTTTTACTCAGCTCTGATGAGGGAAACATTGCCAAGTTATCCTGATCTCGTTCATCGGGTAGAAGCTCAGATAGCAGACGATGAGGCTATCGAGGCGCATCGACAACAGTTCGAAGGCAACCAAAGTAGGAAAAGGGGGTTGGAGCAAGCCCCCGAAAGATCGAAAGAGCAGGGTAATGGAGAACGCCGCATTGACGAATATCATCGCTGTAACATCCCAACTTTTATTGGGCCAGTAGAACCATATATAGTAGACCCAATAAAAGTAACCTGAACCTTTACCCAAGGCCCAAGGGAGGAGGGAGATGCCCCTATTTGGGGAATTTGAGCTAGAGAACTCCGATTTGAGTTCTGTAAGTTCCTATAGCCTCGTATGGCCAGTATGAGTGCGATGAAACTCGTTTCATTAAAATCTAAGGTCGTGTGAGGAATATGACAGTTCCTTGTAGAATGTCACTATTACGAGAAATTTGAATATTGAGTTAGAGAACTCCGATTTGAGTTCTGTCAGTTCCTATAGCCTCGTATGACCAATATGGGTGCGATGGAACTCGTTTTGTTGAAATCCAAGGTCGTGTGGTGAATATGACCGTTTCACGTAGAACGTCACCCTTACGAGAAATTTGAATATTGAGCCAGGGAACTCCGATTTGAGTTCTGTCAGTTCCTATAGACTCATGTAGTCAATACGAGTGCAACGAGACTCATTTCGTTTCAATCGGAGATCATATGAGAAATATACCCCTTTTGAGTTTCGTAGTACGCTACGACGCATATTTTTTAAATATTAAGCAAATAAACTCGGAATCGATCGCGGTCAGTTTCATTTGACTCATAAAGTCAAAACAAGACCGACGAAGTTCGTTGCGACCAATTTCGACATCAATGGGTCAAACTATGGCCAAATCAAGCATTACAGCACACCGAAAAGCCCGCGCGCACCCATATTACTTTAATACCTCAACACTGACCAGTCACTCGACGACTTGGACCGCTATGACCTTAACCTACATTGGGGACCCACCCCAGAGTTGACTTTGGTCAAACTCTGGGGAGGTACTTACCAAGGCCACATTTGGGCCCACTCTCAGCCCAAATGGGCTTTAGCCTCATGCATGAAATGGAGGAATAGTCAAGAAGACCTCCCTCTTCTCTCTTTCCCCAAGACAAGCCATGATAAGGACACATGGCCATAATTGGCCCCCTAGATAGCTGTCAGCACACTACCTTAGCTCCACCAAGGTTAAGCCAAACCCTAACCTCAAGGGGATTAGTCCCACATCGAGAGAGGACGGAGGGGTAGGCCACCTCAACCCTATAAATAAAACCCCTTCCCTCCAGAGTAGCTCACACCCTGCCCAGCTCAGGCCGACCCCAAGCCGCCACCCTGCCGGAGCTGTCTCGCCGGAAAGCTAGAAGAGGATTTGCATCGGTTTCTTTTGCATAAAAATCTACAAGAGGATTTGCACAAAGATGAATTTCAATTTAAAGTGACACGCTATCAAGATAGGCCAATTTACGGAGATTCATATCCAGAGCGAGCTTTTTATGTATCTCATTCTCTTTTATTGGCCCTCCCTGCGGCTTCTTCGCTAGTGAAATTAATGGGAATTGAGAAAAAAGATTGGTGTTCTACAGGCATATGAAAGCGACCGAGTTGAATCCACTTTGTGCATAGTGCCAAAGGTTAGGTCTGTTTCCAATCTTCCCCCGCCCATACCCCCAATGATTGGGGACTATATGGGTTCTGTTGTTGTTGTTGTTGTTGTTGTTGTGACTTTGTATAATGTGGTCAATGAGTCATATAAGGATTGGTCGTTTGAACTGGCTGGACCCTGAATCAATCCACCGGATGGTCCAATTTGTTCCTACAACCATTTGATCACGATTGATTTGATGATGTAGCATTGAAATATACGTATTTCCTCATAATACTCTCTAAATATAAATTATCTCAACATCTTCAACTGTACATTAACATACAATCTTTAATTAGTAGTTGGATGATCATAAACTGGCCTACAAAATCTCTTGGGATATTATTCAAAAGCCACATGAATCTATACATAGCATCACCATCACTTTATTATTTATTTCACTTATATACATTATTATTAATGTACAATACTGGCTCGTGGAGAAAATCACATTAGCCCCACATCACCGTTTTGAAAATGGGCTGAATTTTCCCTGCGTTGAGCGCAGGAAGCAAACCTGCGGGACAGTATTTCTAGTTTTATATAAAGTTGTAACGTCATATACCAACTGTATATAGACTGTATTTTTAGTTGTAAATACAGTTGTACATTAGTTCAAGAAATACATTTTTTTACAAGTGTATTTTCACATCAAAATATATACATATGAGTACTTAAAATGATCATAAAAATACAAAGATTAATATTCATTTAATTATTTTGTGAAAAAATAAAAAATGTAATAGATAAATGCATTTTCCCTACCATCCTTTGTACAACTGTATTTACAACTAAAAATACAGTCTATATGCAGTTGGTATATGACGTTACAACTGTATATAAAACTAGAAATACTGTCCCGCAGGCTTGCTTCCTGCGCTCAACGCAGGGAAATTAACCCTTTGAAATGGGCTCATGTTGTATATATTATGATTCTTGTCATTTTCTTGGTTAGATTAGACAAAGGAAGCCATAGACCACACCACACACGCGGGCACACACTCCCCGCCGGTCCGGGCTTGGGGGCCGCCGCGCGACCGGCGGACACGAATGTCTATCCGAAATGGCCTAGCCGCGACAACCTGCATTTTTTTGTTTTTGCTTCTTACTATTTTGTTGTAAGAAGCAGCCTCTTGCAAAAATGCAGGGTAAGGTTTGCCTACATTTCACCCTTGTGATGAGACCCTTCTCTGGACCCTCAGATGTGCGGGATGCTTTGTGCACCGGGCTGCCCTTTTTTTTTTACTATTTTGTTGTAATTAATTTTGGAATCACTCTCATTCTCAAGTTTTCGCTCATGGCTTCTCTCCTATTTTCGCTCTGCGTCGGCATCACGACTTGCAATGCAACTGCCACTTTTTTCGCTCTTTCTGCTCATTTTTCGAGGGACGCCACCAGCGCTCTACCGCTCTGTTACTTTCTACTACGTCGTCAATTGCGCTTTGTTTGAATTTATTTTCTTATAATTTAAATTATTTTAACATCTAAATAGAACCAAATCTTCTAAGAAGCTTCGAATACTTGTGTGTTTCGATGTTTCCAGAAGTGCCGGGGGACGTTGTACCTTCAGATTAATTTGTCGTGGCTACTCAGCATAGGGGGAGACAATATTAATCTTAGGGCAACGCAAAAAATTATTACTTAATGCAACCTGGATCAACCTAATTTCAAGCGGGCATGCGGGCAGCCGGCGGGTGCGCATGGACGCAACCATATTCGTTGTTTTTTTTTTTCTTTTCTCCGTCGAGTATTTTGTGTGTGTGGATGATAAATAAACCCTATACCGCCAGTATAATAATTAATGTAAGCTGCTTAATTCGGCCAAATCTTTTGGTTTTTTTTTCTCCTTTTCTTGTTTTATTTTCTTCATTTAGAGATCCCATTCTCAGCCAACTTAGCCTTTATGCACAACTGAAGTGAACAGAAAATAAAGCGATCAAATAAGCAACATAACTATAATTAAAAGAGCATTACAAATGCATGCCTAAAATATATATATCTTTCATGTCATGTCAGCATTTAAGAAGAAGACACCCGCTAATTTCCAACTAAATTTTCTGTGCCGGAAACGTATACGGAGGATCCTACGGTAAGGCTGAGCATATTATTCGAAACTCGAAAGTCGCTCGAAAATCGCTCGAATATTGAGCCGAATCGGAATCGGTTACAATTGATTCGACTCAATTTGAGTCGATTCAATTTGACTCGAATCTGATTTCGAGTCGATTTCGAGTCAGCCCTGAATCGCTCGAAATATGATTCGAATCAACTCGAATTGATTAAAAACATTATGTATTTATTAATATATTATTATTTTAAAATTATTAACACTAAATTTTAAACTCAAATACAAATATTGAAGGCTTTAAGTGTTTCATTTGCTAAATTTAAAAGTTTCCCAATTTAATTTCGAGCCAACTAGGAATAAAGAGAACATTTGCTCAATTTCGAGCCAACTTGATTCGATTTCGAGCCAGCTCGATTCGATTTTGAGTCATCTAAATTCGATTTCGAGCCAACTCGATTCGATTTCGAGCCAGCTCGATTCGATTTCGAGCCGGCTCGGAATCGAGTCATTTCGAGCCGAGCTAGCTCGACTCGAAATCGATTTCGATTTCGAGTCGATTTCGAGCCGAGTTCGACTCGAAAATTTCGATTTCGAGCCGAGCCCAAATCGCTCGAACTCGACTCGATATCATCCCTATCCTACGGAAAATTCACGGTGATTGTTATCCGCACTACAGTTTTGGCTATCAGCACTCTTTTTGTATGAGCTATTATGTGTCTTTTGGAAATAAGCCTTGTACAAGAATATTTAGGAAAAGTGTTCAACACGAAAGTTGTAGATCTGGTCGAGATCTAAAACTTTCGTGTTGAACACTTTTCCTAAAAATGCATGTACAAGGTGTATTTCTAAAAATTCGCTATAGTTACGCACATGTTTCAATCAGGGCGGCACCACGTCTTGTGCGTGCATTTTTAGGAAAAGTGTTCAAACACGAAAGTTGTAGGAACTCGATGAGATCTACAACTTTCGTGTTGATCACTTTTCCTAAAAATGCATGAACAAGACGTATTTTCAAAAGGCGCGTAATACCTCATACAAAAAGAGTGCGGATAGCCAAAAATGTAGTGTGGATAACAATCACCAAATTCATTTATCTGGTACATTTTTTATTTTTTCACAAAAAAAGTCACGGAATATTGATTCATGTATTTTACGATCATTTTAAGTGCGCATGTATATATTTTGGGGTGAAAATACACTTGTAAAAAAGTGAATTTTTTGAATTATTTTACAACTGTAATTTACAACTGCATGAAAATACATTTCATTTACAATTATAAATGACGTTAGAAGTGTAATTTTGCAAGAAAAAATTGTCCCGCAGGATCCTCTTTATACGCTGAGCGCACATAAAATTTGCTCGAGAATTGGTCCCAAACGACGTTTGTAGAAGCCTGATTAGAAGAAGTAATTAGCTCGGCTAGCTTTGACACGGGGTGGCGGTCATGAACGTCCGACCTCATCTAGGAAATTTCATCCACTTTTATGTCCAAAACTAGTTTTATTTTGTTGGTTTTGGCCGTAACCGTTGTCATACGAAACATACATTCTATGACGTAGGCGTTTTTGTCCAAACTGACCGGAGCAAAAATGTCACGCCAAACGGAGCCTAAGTTTCTATGATGGACGATGGAAACGAATAGAATCGCATGGGCTACACAGCAAATGAAAAGGGTATGGATGCTACTAAGATATTGGTGGCAAACAAAGGCTCCGTTTAGTGCGGTTTTTTGCTCGGGTGAGTTTGGACAAAAACGACACTGTCATAAAATGTATGTTTGAAATTACAACGTTTATATATGACCGCCAAAAAAAAAAATTATTTTTGAACATAAAAGTCGACGAAGTTCTTTAGGTGAGGTTGGGGGTTCACGAATGACGGTTCATAATCACCGTGTTCGTGACCCCCATCGCTGTACCAAACAGAGCTATAATGACAACCACTTAAATATGTTTGGTTCATCCATGAAAGACATGATTGAAAGCTATCTTAATTGTTCTATTATTCGTGGAAATGGAGAGAAGTATGAGCAAGTGTGGAGACATTATAGAGCTGATATCACAACTAAATGATCTCCATAGTAGCAGTAGTCATTGTAAGATATGCCACCTCAACACTAGATTGAGATATTACGGCTTCGTTTGGCTCAGTGGTGGCGGTCATGAACACGGTGGTTATGAACCGTTGTCGTTCGTGAACTCCTGACCTCACCTAAAGAAAATTCATGCATTTTATGCTTAAACTAGTTTATTTTCTTGGTAGCGGTCATAATCTTTGTCTCGCCAAACATACATTCTATTAATTAAGTTTTTGACCATACTCATGGGAACAAATAAGCCGCGCCAAACCAGATGTTCTTTGATAGAATGAGAGAGACTATAAATCTATAATAGAGAAAAGGTGGAAGAGAGAGGAGAAGCTATGGGCCTTCATGATGGGCTTTTACATTAGTAGGTTTTTCTAGATGGAAGGTGTTGAACATGTGTGTCACATCCCTTTGTTTGAGAATAACAAATCACATATTGTATTTGATATTGCTTGTAGTGTGTTTATAGTGTGCAGGAACTATATGTGCAATACTCCACAGGTATAAAGAAGCTTGGAGCAATCTTTTGAAAGGAGCAGCGCTACAGCCAGCGCTATCGCTAACGCCAGCGCTATCGCTATCGCTACCGCTACCGCCAGCACTACCGCCAGCGCTATCGCTACCGCCAGGCGCTATCTCGAGTTCGTGCACAGCGAAGGTTTCGCAACCGCTACCGCTACCGCTACCGCTACCGCCAGCGCTATCTCCCGCTACCGTCAGCGCTATCACTACCGCCAGGCACTATCTTCAGTTCGTGCACAGCGCCACGCCGCCGACGGTTTCGCAACTGCTCCACACGAACGCTACCGCATGCGCTATCCACTACCGCAGGCGCTAGCTCCAAGTTCTATAAATTGGACCTTTGCTTCTCGTTTTGGCTATCCATCCCAGAGAGGTTGCTTGTGCCACAAATTCCAGTGTTGTTATGCTGCCGAAGATGGATCTCCCACAAAAAGCTTAAGGAGAATTCTGGAGGAGGACTACGTCACGCTATATCCGAAGGACGATCGCTTCGACCTCGCTTATACTACAGCGATCATTCATCCTCAACTCCAGAGATCTCATATAGGGAGTTTTATTATTATTTTTCATTATTTCCATTCCATACTTTTTGTAACCGTTTAGAGAATTCGCCTTGTGTTGGCGACTAGGTCTGGGTAGGACTTAGGGGGAAATTCGCCTTGTGTTGGCGACTAGGTCTAGGTGATTAGATCTAGGGGGGCTCGAGGCCATATCCGGGGAAGGATTGGCTAGAGCGGCTTGAGGCCATATCCGGGGAAGGATGGGCTAAAGCCAACCGGTTCGTGGGGATACGAGTCGGTATAGAAAAGGAAAAATTATTTACATATGTACGCCTCCGATTTCTAGCGATATTGAAATCAAATTTTGTAAACACCTTTTTTATATAAATACAATCATGTCTTTATTTGTGTTTACTTGATTTCTCTTCTTAGGCGTTATCTTTAATATATTGGTTACAAAGTTTTTCAATTCAAATTACTTTAACTAAATTGTTTATTTCAATTTCTTAATCATAAAACAATTTAGTACTTATTTCTAAAGATGAAAATTATGATATTCTCACAAATTAGCTAAATTGTTATTTTGCCTTTCTCATATTATAAAACAATTTAGTAATTTCCATAAAATTATAAAAAGATTTTTTATTCCCTTATTCACCCCCCTCTAAGGGCGCCGTAAGATCCAACAAGTGGTATCAGAGGGCAAGTTATTCCAAACAGTTTAAAAACCAGGAATAATGGCGTCTCATGATCTCGCTTCTAACTAGTATGGGAAATTTTCTTATAAATAAAAAATCTTTAGCACCACCTTTATTTGAAGGCAAAAATTATAATGGGTGGAAATTTTTTATGGAAAAATTTCTTAAGTCTTTGGATATGGAAGTATGGAATATTACTATTAAAATACCCCCAAGTACTTTAAATAAAAATGAAATATTTTTAAATGCCAAATCAATGAATAGTCTATATTGTGCATTGCATCAAAATATTTTCAAACAAATTTATACACTTCCTACTGCTTATGAAGTTTAGAAATTTCTTGAGAATACTTATAGTCTTCCTTCTACAGATGATGAACAAGAGAAATTCCTTATGGATCCAAGAGAAGAAATCGACGAGGAATTCCTTATGGATCCAAGAGAAGAAATCGATGAGGACTTATGCTTGGAGGAAGAAAAATACAATGTCACAATGTTGGACTCATTTGTTGGTAACACATCAAGCAAAAGAGAAGACGGAAACTATAGCAAGGTAAGAAAATTTAAATCTTCTCTTTTTGTAACAAATTCTATTTCTACTTCTCGTATGCTTAAAATTGCTAAACGTAAAATTTTAAAATTAAAAATTGCTAATTCCAAATTACGTTTAGAAAATAAATCTTTAAAAGCAAACGATAACGTAGAATCAAATATTGATGTGTTAAATTCTCTTTCACGCTCTTTAGTTAAAATTCTTATTCCTTGTCTTAATTGCAATTTATTAAAAGAAAAATTCAAGGAAATTGAAAAAGGGCTCTTAGTTTCTAAAGAACATAATGAAAAATTGATAGTTGAAAATGATGTTTTATCTTGTAAGTTAAAACAATTAAAATCTTTTGTTGAAAAATTTCAAATGTCACCTAATGAATTTTATCATAAGATTTTGAATAACAAGGGTAAATTAACTTACAAAATCATTTCTAAAAATGACCATTTTCACACATTAAATCAAAAGGAGTTTAGTTTCAAAAAGAATTATGATCCTCATAAAATTCTTAAGAGTCACTATTATAAGTCTCAATATATTTTCAATCATGACTCAAATTTAAAAACTCCTTTTCATGAAAATCAAACTATAAAATATTATCTTTCATATTATAAGAGTATGTTTATAAGAAAGAGTGGAAATGAAAATCATCAAAATAATAATCAATCTTTTAAAACATATTGTGACCCACTTTTTCAACAATCACTTCTTAAGAAAGACAATCACTCTTATAAATTTTCAAAGAATCCATGTAATAAAATTCATTATGATTATCAACATCAATCTATTTTGAAAAATAACTTGAACAATTATAAATCACAAATGAATTATTTTTCAAACAAATATAATCATATAAAGATGTCACATAATCATAACATGAATTTAAAAGAAAAACAACCAAAGTATGAATAGAGGCCCAAAATTAAAAACGAAACACTAACTCCACTTGTGAAGGCCCATTCATCACTATTTTCCCAAAAGCCATCACGATGTATTTGGGTACCCAA
The DNA here is from genome assembly GCA_033032865.1 of Dactylorhiza incarnata. Lineage (NCBI taxonomy): Eukaryota > Viridiplantae > Streptophyta > Magnoliopsida > Asparagales > Orchidaceae > Dactylorhiza > Dactylorhiza incarnata. The sequence goes on from JAWHQI010000053.1 coordinate 12,326,934, forward strand.
AGGAACCATCCCACATGGTCCCCTTTGGATACCTAAATCTCCTATTAATTAGTATCCAATCATTTGCATGAAGTAGAAAAAATTAAAAATGAAATATCAATACTCTACTTCATGATATGCTTATTGTGTTTTTTTCTTTTGTTTATTTTATATTTTTTTAAACAAACATGCTATAATCACTTTATATATCATGTAATATGATTTTCATATATTAAGCCTAATGTCTATCAAATCAAATTTGAATTAAAATTGAACATTAAGTCATATATTTTTTCAAAGTGATCTAACTCTATCTTTGATTGTTCTTTATCCTTTTAAATCCTTTACCCTTAATTGTCTTGAATTATCATTAGAAATTAAATTTTGAAATTATTATCAAGACTATTGAAACCATTTTTGTTGCGGAACGCTTAGGGCTCTTGGTAGACCGGTCTAATTGAACCACCTTAGCTCGTGAGCGATCTAAGCGCGCAAACAGTCAATTCGAGATTTGCTGAGTACACTGGGATTTTTTAACGTGGAAAACCCGGAAAGGGTAAAAAACCACGCGGCCGGAGCTGTGACGACCAAACTTCACTATCTTCTGGGGGTTACAACTTGGTAGGTAGAAACTCGAGCGCGACAGACCGCTACTCGTTATAACAAGAGAGAGAGAGAGCTCCGAGGGTGACATGCATGCCACCTCTCGAAAAAACTAAGTACTTTTACCTTCTGAGAATTCTGGAGGACCGAAGTGAGAAGCTGAGTCGCCTTTCGGGAATGAAAGCGAGAAGCTGAGTCGCCTTTCGGGAACGAAAGCGAGAAGCTGAATCGCCTTTCGGGAACGAAAGTAAGAAGCTGAGTCGCCTTTCCGGAATGACAGTGAGAAGCTGAGTCGCCTTCCCGGAATGACAGTGAGAAGCTGAGTCGCCTTTCCGGAAAGAAAGTGAGAAGCCGAGTCGCCTTTCTGGAACGAAAGTGAGAAGCCGAGTCGCCTTTCGGAGACGAAAGCGAGAAGCCGAGTCGCATTTCGGGAACGAAAGCGAGAAGCCGAGTCGCCTTTCGGGAACGAAAGTAAGAAGCCGAGTCGCCTTTCGTGACGAAGGAAATCTTCAAGTCCACAAAGGAGATCTTCAAGCGCCGAAGGAGAATTCCGCAAATGTCTGCAAGGAGCTCTCCCGGGTCCAGAGGTCAAGGTCCTTTCAAATGAAGCCTTGGGGATCCTTTTATAGCTTTGGTCGAGGGCGGTCCGGTAATTTTGCTGTTTGCAATTTCCATAAATGCTCGGCGGACGAATCATATTTTCCGGTTCGGGGCACACGGATCGCCATTTTTCGTAAATGACCACCTTACCCTTCGGGCAGTTCGGGTAGTTCGGGCAGTTCGGGCAGTTCTGTTGGAGGCGAAAAAGGCGACAGGTTGTTCCTGAAATCTGAGAAGTGAGAAGCTAGAAAGACAAAAAGTGAGACAGTCAGAAAGACAAAAAGTGAGACAGTCAGAAAGACAAAAAGTGAGACAGTCAGAAAGACAAAAAGTGAGAATGTCAGAAAGACAAAAAGTGAGAAAGTCAGAAAGACAAAAAGTGAGCGAGACGGAAAAGTGAGAACGCTTCCGAACGCGCTCAGAAGCATTCTGAGCGCGCAACGAACATGGAAGCGCTTCGAACGCGCTTGGAGGCGTTTTGAGCGCGTGTGAGTGCGGAGGCGTTCTGAGCGCGCTCAGAAGCGTTCTGAGCGTGCAACGAATATGGAAGCGCTTTGAACGCGCTTGGAGGCGTTCTGAGCGCGCGTGAGCGCGGAGGTGCTCTGAGCGCGCTCAGAAGCGTTCTGAGCGCGCAACGAACATGGAAGCGCTTTGAACGTGCTTGGAGGCGTTCTGAGCGCGTGTGAGCGCGGAGGCTTTCTGAGCGCGCTCAGAAGCGTTCTGAGCGCGCAACGAACATGGAAGCGCTTTGAATGCGCTTGGAGGCATTCTGAGCGCGTATGAGCGCGGAGGCGTTCTGAGCGCGCAACGAACATGGAAGCGCTTAGAACGCGCTTGGAGGCGTTCTGAGCGCGCGTGAGCGCGGAGGTGCTCTGAGCGCGCTCAGAAGCGTTCTGAGCGCGCAACGAACATGGAAGCGCTTTGAACGCGCTTGGAGGCGTTCTGAGCGCGCGTGAGCGCGAAGGTGCTCTGAGCGCGCTCAGAAGCGTTCTGAGCGCGCAACGAAAATGGAAGCGCTTTGAACGCGCTTGGAGGCGTTCTGAGCGCGTGTGAGCGCGGAGGTGTTCTGAGCGCGCTCAGAAGCGTTCTGAGCGCGCAACGAACATGGAAGCGCTTTGAACGCGCTTGGAGGCGTTCTGAGCGCGTGTGAGCGCGGAGGCGTTCTGAGCGCGCTCAGAAGCGTTCTGAGCGCGCAACGAACATAGAAGCGCTTCGAACGCGCTTGGAGGCATTCTGAGCGCGCGACGAACATGGAAGCGCTTTGAACGCGCTTGGAGGCGTTCTGAGCGCACGTGAGCGCAGAGGTGTCCTGGGCGGACGGCGGAGCGGGGAGTCGTCCCCCAAGGAGGAATTGGGATCCGACGCACCTGACGAGAGGGCGCGAATACGGCGGTGGCCCCTACGAGCCCCCCTGCAGAAAAGGCGAGGGGAGGGGGACTGACCGCACCCTAAGGGTGGTGCGGTTGGGCCGCACCCTGGGGGGGAGGGGTGGCTTGGCCGCACCCGCCGAGGTGGCCGCACCCCCCAAGGGGTGCGGCTGGGCCGCACACCCAAGGGGGTGCGGCTTTGGCCGCACCCCTTGAGGGGTGAGGCTGGGCCGCACCACTTGAGGGGTGCGGCTCGGCGCGAGCCGCACCCAGAGGGGGGTGCGGCGGGGCCGTTCCCCCGCGATGGGGGACGCTGCCCGCGTGCTACCGTGCGTGCGGTAGCGCACGTGCTTGCGGTTTGCTCTCTGCGCGCTCTGTTTCTGGCGGTTGGCGGCGGAAATGGCGGGCTCGGTTTCTTCGATTCGAGCGATTGTGTGTTGACCGCTGACCCCACCTCTCTTTGGTTGAGTTTTCTCTAGACGTACACCAAGACCTTTATGGATGGTATAACATAAGCCCCCCAAACCTTCGGAGTCCGAGTTTCGGCGCGGCGGAGTTCAGAGGTTTTAATTTTTCTGTGGCGGCTTTGATCATTGCTCTCTTTGTGGTGCCTTGGGTAGGAGTTGCTGTCGAAGGATGTGTGTGTGGTGGCTTTGTTTCTTTGTTCTGGACAGGCGTTTCTCGCCCCGCGCTGAGTCGTGATAGGCCTCTGATGGTCATGCTGCTCTGGTTGCTGACAAAGCGTTGATTGAGGGGAGACGCTTTGAGATGGCCGGCGAAGTGCGTTGGTTCTCTGATATTGTTGCTGGCTTGCTGCCTAGCATTGATATCGGTATAGGTTGAGTGCTTTCTGCAAAATAATAGATGAACTTGCGCGGTTCTGAGCCCGCGGCTTTTATATTATAGAAAATTAGCTTGCGCAAGTCTGCTTGCGGTTTTTTTGCACGAGTCTGTGCTCGCGGCTTTTTTGCACGAGTCTGTGCTCGCGGCTTTTTTGCACGAGTCTGCGCTCGCGACTTTGGTGCACGAGTCTATGCTCGCGGCTTTGGTGCACGAGTCTGTGCTCGCGGCTTTGGTGCACGAGTCTGTGCTCGCGGCTTTGGTGCACGAGTCTGTGCTCGCGGCTTTGGTGCACGAGTCTGTGCTCGCGGCTTTGGTGCACGAGTCTGTGCTCGCGGCTTGTTGCACGAGTCTGTGCTCGCGGCTTTGGTGCACGAGTCTGTGCTCGCGGCTTTGGTGCACGAGTCTGTGCTCGCAGATTTGGTGCACGAGTCTGTGCTCGCGTCTTTTCTCCCTCTTCTTGAATCCTTGGTGAGCGTGTCTCGTGCCATTCAACGAACAGTTGGGACAACTCGGTGAAGTTGTGAATCGCTCCGTTTGGCAAGGACTGATACCAGCGGAGGGCGTCTCCGCGTAGTGTCTTGATGAAGATCTTGCAGCTGATCTGGTCGGGAAGTCCGATCGTCCGCATCGTTATCAAGAAGTGACTAACGTGCGCGTACGGATCCTCTACTCCGTGGAACTCCTGGTTGTGCGGGAGCTTTAGCCATGACGGAATCAGGTACTCCAAAATGGATTCTGACAGGGGGAATCGCCTTTGTTGGTATGCGACATCGTTCAGATCCTGTCCCTACGTGGGAGGGGTTGGCTTGCCAGTTGATCCAAGCCGAGGGGGCAGGATGGGTACAACAATGAGCGCTTCTTTCGCCTGGTTTCCTGGAATTGAGGAACTGCATGCGTCGGATAGTTCGGGGAGGTGTCTACTCTTGTTGGTTCCGTGAACTCCGGCGAAGCGGGTGCCGCGCTCGGAAATCCTTTGCTTGGTATTTGGGAATCCTTTCCCACAGACGGCGCCAAACTATTACGGAACGCTTAGGGCTCTTGGTAGACCGGTCCAATTGAACCACCTTAGCTCGTGAGCGATCTAAGCGCGCAAACAGTCAATTCGAGATTTGCTGAGTACACTGGGATTTTATAACGTGGAAAACCCGGAAAGGGTAAAAAATCACGCGGCCGGAGCTGTGCCGACCAAACTTCACTATCTTCTGGGGGTTACAACTTGGTAGGTAGAAACTCGAGCGCGACAGGCCGCTACTCGTTATAACAAGAGAGAGAGAGAGCTCCGAGGGTGACATGCCACCTCTCGGAAAAACTAAGTACTTTTACCTTCTGAGAATTCTGGAGGACCGAAGTGAGAAGCTGAGTCGCCTTTCGGGAATGAAAGCGAGAAGCTGAGCCGCCTTTCGGAGATGAAAGCGAGAAGCCGAGTCGCCTTTCGGGAACGAAAGTGAGAAGCCGAGTCGCCTTTCGTGACGAAGGAAATCTTCAAGTCCACAAAGGAGATCTTCAAGCGCCGAAGGAGAATTCCGCAAAAGTCTGCAAGGAGCTCTCCCGGGTCCAGAGGTCAAGGTCCTTTCAAATGAAGCCTTGGGGCTCCTTTTATAGCTTTGGCCGAGGGCGGTCCGGTAATTTTGCTGTTTGCAGTTTCCATAAATGCTCGGCGGACGAATCATATTTTCCGGTTCGTGGCTCACGGATCGCCATTTTTCGTAAATGACCACCTTACCCTTCGGGCAGTTCGGGTAGTTCGTGTGAAGACCCCTTTGTCTGGGCTTCCCAAAATGATCGGCACAGAATCAATAAGAGATCACAATACAATAAAATCATAACAATTTTTATTTCAGCTGATTTACAAAGTACATTTTACAGACTTTCAAAACGTTCTAAAAATACACAATAATTTTCATTACAGTCACGAAGATGGCTTTCTGATCCTTCCTCAAGTGCTTTGTATACTTTGATCCATACCTGGTCTAACTCTTCTGGTGTAGGCCTCTGTTGCACAACTGGAGACGTACCTGTGACCTAAAAATAGTAAATCCACAACGGGTTAGTCATAAATATGACTAAGTGAGACAGCATCTCGTGAAACTGTGTATACAGGCAACAAGGAGTTATATCAATATGCATACATGGAAACAAAAATGCAGTTATATCGATATATATAATCTTTTCTTGAAAGCCCCCTTTATTTAGGTTCCATTTACTGGGAAATACTTGGGTAATGCATATCTTGAATTGGCCACACCCCCGAAGGGCATAATTGTAGGCTCACCCCTACTGGTGAATCCACAATGAATGTCTCCACGTCACCGGATTCGAAGCTCTCGTATTTCCCCCATGCCAACTTTTAAATATAATTTGTTATTTAAGACAAATTCCCCTCAGAATATATATCGCTATAAGTGTTTCCCTCGCCCACATTCGATTAGCGATTCCATCATTTATAATTCAAATGCACAGACAGTCTTCTTACAATAAAAACTGAAAATATTGAAATTACTTGAATAGATAAAATTCCAAGAGATAGAATACTCACCACCGCCTTTCCGCTCCCTTTGTTCGTATTGCCACGATTTGACTGAGAAGCCATCCCTGACTTTCTGGGTCTTGGAAACCACTATAACATATACCTATTCAGTCGGGTTGCTTCACAATTCGTAATCGTAACGTATATAGCGAACCAATGAAATCGAAAACAAAGCTCGAGAAAATAGCAAAACTATATCGAATTGTATCCCTTGCTGGACAATGAAAATATGCCACGAAATGTACCAAAACCAGCTCTCCAAATGGACTTCCCGTCCTCTTAATTTGTTGTCCAACAAGTCTACAAAATAGTAACGAAAACAACGAGAAAAATAGCGATAATATCCGTGAGAAAAGTATAGAAATCTGTCCCGAATGTTCTCTAAAAATCAGTGAGAATTTATGTAGAAATCAGTGAATCAGTACAAATATCAGTGAATCAAATATAGGGCAAACCAACTCATAGTAGCATAGTAACAGAAAAGGATTTTGAAGTATAGTAACCAGTAGGCACAAAAGCAGAGAGGTATAGAAGGGGGAGTTATATACCAGCAACACATGAAAAGAAGGAGGGGTAGTTCCAGGCGGTGACAACAGTCAACAGCAGTGAAACCGGCGGCAGACCTCAACGGCAGCAGCGACTCTATAGAACAGCACGCATGCAATAATTTACGTACAGGTAGGGCAAAGCTGAGAGGAGGTAGGGGAAGAAAGGAGTAACAGCACGGAAGAGAGTGCGGGAGATCCAGAAGAGATCGACTGCCCTTTATACCCGCTAAGAGCGGCTCGACGGAAGCGGCAGAGCCCCCGTTCGACGACATCTGCGACAGATGAAGCGGCAAAGAGGCACAACCGCTTAATAGAAGCGGCAAGGTAGTATAGCAGCGACACAGAAAACCAACTCAGCGAGGGCAAGGAAGTAAGAAGCGGTAGAGCAGTATCTCAGCGGCAAAGAGGTGCCGCTAAAGCCAACTTAGCAATAACAACAGAGCCGATAACTCTCCAGCCAACATATCAAATCCAGCACTCACAAGGTGATAATAGCAACCCACTTTAAATAATTCCTGCAGCCCGATAATTTAATAGCAGCCCACATAGCTATTGGCAACCATTTTAATTCAGCCCACTTTTATTCAGCCCATACAGCTATTAGCAGCCCAACTTTCATCAACTTAATAAAATTCGAATATAAAATAAAATGTGAATACGTTTAGAATATAAATTTATACTGTCTTGGATCATCATCGGGGAAATAAAGAACTTAAAAAAATTGTGCGTATTTGAGTTCGTCACAATTCTTCCCTCCTTAGAAGGAGTTTTCGTCCACGAAAATAAAAGTTAAGTATGAACAATTAGTTCAAATAAAAGTTCTAAGACAAACAGTGCATTATATTCACAAATATTTAAGAGTAGCTGCTAATTATTTATTACAATCACTTTTTCCGGTATGGTTCCAAATTAAAAGCTCGTGGCATGATTGAACGTTCTTCTGGAACGTCAGGAGGAGCTGCAATTGGAACAGAGGTAGGTGCTGGGGGAGGTGCGGGTGCAGGAGTTGATGCTGATGCGAAAGACTCAGCAATCAAATTATATAGTTGTCGTTGTAGAGGAGGTTGAGAATTAAGTTCTTTCATTCGCAGTTTTGGACAATTCCTCTTTGTGTGGCCTAGCTCACGACAATAGTAGCAAGCGCCAATCAAGCATTCACCGCGATGATATCTATTGCATTTTGCATATTTGTTTGTGGTTGCTTGAGATGCGGTACTACTTGATGGACCAGTCTGGAGTAATTTTGTATCTTTACTCTGCGTTTCAACCTGGTTTGAAATCTCCGTGACTTTTCTCTTTCCACTCTCCCGATTCTTTTGTGATTTTCCTTGATCAATTTCGACTAATCGTGCTCGCTCGACCAACTTTCCGTAATCAAGAATATCGAGGGGTACGAGGAGATTGCGGATGTCATCTTGTAGTCCTTGTTGAAATTGGAGGCAACGATCTTCTTCGGTCGCTACGAGAGAATCGGCATAATATGCCAATTTTGAGAATTCTGTTTCATATTCTAAAACTGTCTTTGTTCCCTGAACGAGTCGTAGAAATCGATCGTGCAGAACTCGCTTCTCTGTCCGGGACACAAACCAGTTAGTGAATTCGTGAAGAAAGAGTTCCCAAGTCACTACTCTACGTCGACCAAACTTGGTAGTGACGATGTTGTTCCACCAGCGTTTTGCTGCGCCTTCTAGTAAAAATGACGCGAATTCAACTTTTCGATTTTCTGGGCCACGCATGACTTGGAAGATGGTTTCGATACGAAGTATCCAGTCTTCCGTTTCCAAGGGAGTCAGACCTCCTACGAAAGTTGGTGGTTTTAAGTCCATAAACTGTTTGAGGTCGTAGTCCACTTGTCGGTATTGGGGGGTCGGTGCTGCCACTGTTGGAAAAGTATTCGGAGGAGGATTCATTGGGTATTGTTGAGGTTGCTGTGGGGGATTTGGAGCTTCTTGTGGCAGAGTTGGTCCTAATGTAGTTAATGTTGGGAAGACTAATTTCAAGGCTTCTGCGATGGATAACACTAAATTGGAAGGACGCCTACGGTTTTGATGACCATTATCACTTGCTTCCGATCGGGTCATTTCTTGATGATATGGATCTGCTTGAGTCTCCTGACGACGTTGACCACGGCGACTGGAATAGACGTGAAAAGGTTCCTATAAACAAAACGGGTATTAATTACGTTACAGTTTAAGGTTTGTGTTATGTCTTTATACTGCTTCCGATCATACTTATTGAAAACCTGGCTCTGATACCACTTGTGAAGACCCCTTTGTCTGGGCTTCCCAAAATGATCGGCACAGAATCAATAATAGATCACAGTACAATAAAATCATAACAATTTTTATTTCAGCTGATTTACAAAGTACATTTTACAGACTTTCAAAACGTTCTAAAAATACACAATAATTTTCATTACAGTCACGAAGATGGCTTTCTGATCCTTCCTCAAGTGCTTTGTATACTTTGATCCATACCTGGTCTAACTCTTCTGGTGTAGGCATCTGTTGCACAACTGGAGACGTACCCGTGACCTAAAAATAGTAAATCCACAACGGGTTAGTCATAAATATGACTAAGTGAGACAGCATCTCGTGAAACTGTGTATACAGGCAACAAGGAGTTATATCAATATGCATACATGGAAACAAAAATGCAGTTATATCGATATATATAATCTTTTCTTGAAAGCCCCCTTTATTTAGGTTCCATTTACTGGGAAATACTTGGGTAATGCATATCTTGAATTGGCCACACCCCCGAAGGGCATAATTGTAGGCTCCCCCGTACTGGTGAATCCTCAGTGGATGCCTCCACGTCACCGGATTCGAAGCCCTCGTATTTCCCCCATGCCAGCTTTTAAATATGATTTGTTATTTAAGACAAATTCCCCTCAGAATATATATCGATATAAGTGTTTCCCTCGCCCACATTCGATTAGCGATTCCATCATTTATAATTCAAATGCACAGGCAGTCTTCTTACAATAAAAACTGAAAATATTGAAATTACTTGAATAGATAAAATTCCAAGAGATAGAATACTCACCACCGCCTTTCCGTTCCCTTTGTTCGTATTGCCACGATTTGACTGAGAAGCCATCCCTGACTTTCTGGGTCTTGGAAACCACTATAACATATACCTATTCAGTCGGGTTGCTTCACAATTCGTAATCGTAACGTATATAGCGAACCAATGAAATCGAAAACAAAGCTCGAGAAAATAGCAAAACTATATCGAATTGTATCCCTTGCTGGACAATTAAAATATGCCACGAAATGTATCAAAACAAGCTCTCCAAATGGACTTCCCGTCCTCTTAATTTGTTGTCCAACAAGTCTACAAAATAGTGACGAAAACAACGAGAAAAATAGCGATAATATCCGTGAGAAAAGTATAGAAATCTGTCCCGAATGTTCTCTAAAAATCAGTGAGAATTTATGTAGAAATCAGTGAATCAGTACAAATATCAGTGAATCAAATATAGGGCAAACCAACTCATAGTAGCATAGTAACAGAAAAGGATTTTGAAGTATAGTAACCAGTAGGCACAAAAGCAGAGAGGTATAGAAGGGGGAGTTATATACCAGCAGCACAGGAAAAGAAGGAGGGGTAGTTCCAGGCGGTGACAACAGTCAACAGCAGTGAAATCGGCGGCAGACCTCAACGGCAGCAGCGATGCTATAGAACAGCACGCACACAACAATTTACGTACAGGTAGGGCAAAGCTGAGAGGAGGTAGGGGAAGAAAGGAGTAACAGCACGGAAGAGAGTGCGGGAGATCCAGAAGAGATCGACGGCCCTTTATACCCGCTAAGAGCGGCTCGACGGAAGCGGCAGAGCCCCCGTTCGACAACATCTGCGACAGATGAAGCGGCAAAGAGGCACAACCGCTTAATAGAAGCAGCAAGGAAGTATAACAGCGACACAGAAAACCAACTCATCGAGGGCAAGGAAGTAAGAAGCGGTAGAGCAGTATCTCAGCGACAAAGAGGTGCCGCTAAAGCCAACTTAGCAATAACAACGGAGCCGATAACCCTCCAGCCAACATATCAAATCCAGCACTCACAAGGTGATAATAGCAACCCACTTTAAAAAATTCCTGCAGCCCGATAATTTAATAGCAGCCCACATAGCTATTGGCAACCCATTTTAATTCAGCCCACTTTTATTCAGCCCATACAGCTATTGGCAGCCCAACTTTCATCAACTTAATAAAATTCGAATATAAAATAAAATGTGAATACGTTTAGAATATAAATTTATACTGCCTTGGATCATCATCGGGGTAATAAAGAACTTACAAAAAAAATTGTACGTATTTGAGTTCGTCACAGTTCAGGCAGTTCGGGCAGTTCTGTTGGAGGAGAAAAAGGCGACAGGTTGTTCCTGAAATCTGAGAAGTGAGAAGCTAGAAAGACAAAAAGTGAGACAGTCAGAAAGACAAAAAGTGAGACAGTCAGAAAGACAAAAAGTGAGACAGTCAGAAAGACAAAAAGTGAGACAGTCAGAAAGACAAAAAGTGAGAATGTCAGAAAGACAAAAAGTGAGAAAGTCAGAAAGACAAAAAGTGAGCGAGACGGAAAAGTGAGAACGCTTCCGAACGCGCTCAGAAGCAAACATGGAAGCGCTTCGAACGCGCTTGGAGGCGTTTTGAGCGCGTGTGAGCGCGGAGGCATTCTGAGCGCGCTCAGAAGCGTTCTGAGCGCGCAACGAACATGGAAGCGCTTTGAACGCGCTTGGAGGCGTTCTGAGCGCGCGTGAACGCGGAGGTGCTCTGAGCGTGCATAGAAGCATTCTGAGCGCGCAACGAACATGGAAGCGCTTTGAACACGCTTGGAGGCGTTCTGAGCACGTGTGAGCGCGGAGGCGTTCTGAGCGCGCTCAGAAGCGTTCTGAGCGCGCAACGAATATGGAAGCGCTTTGAACGCGCTTGGAGGCGTTCTGAGCGCGTGTGAGCGCGGAGGCGTTCTGAGCGCGCTCAGAAGCGTTCTGAGCGCGCAACGAACATGGAAGCGCTTTGAACGCGCTTGGAGGCGTTCTGAGCGCGCGTGAGCGCGGAGGTGCTCTGAGCACGCAACGAACATGGAAGCGCTTTGAACGCGCTTGGAGACGTTCTGAGCGCGCGTGAGCGCGGAGGTGCTCTGAGCGCGCTCAGAAGCGTTCTGAGCGCGCAACGAACATGGAAGCTCTTTGAACGCGCTTGGAGGCATTCTGAGCGCGTGTGAGCGCGGAGGTGTTCTGAGCGCGCAACGAACATGGAAGCGCTTTGAACGCGCTTGGAGGCGTTCTGAGCGCGTGTGAGCGCGGAGGCGTTCTGAGCGCGCTCAGAAGCGTTCTGAGCGCGCAACGAACATGGAAGTGCTTCGAACGCGCTTGGATGCATTCTGAGCGCGCGACGAACATGGAAGCGCTTTGAACGCGCTTGGAGGCATTCTGAGCGCGCGTGAGCGCAGAGGTGTCCTGGGCGGACGGCGGAGCAGGGAGTCGTCCCCCAAGGAGGAATTGGGATCCGACGCACCTGACGAGAGGGCGTGAATTCGGCGGTGGCCCCTACGAGCCCCCCTGCAGAAAAGGCGAGGGGAGGGGGCCTGACCGCACCCTAAAGGTGGTGCGGTTGGGCCGCACCCTGGGGGGGTGCGGCTTGGCCGCACCCGCCGAGGTGGCCGCACCCCCCAAGGGGTGCGGCTCGGCGCGAGCCGCACCCGGAGGGGGGTGTGGCGGGGCCGTTCCCCCGCGATGGGGGGCGCTGCCCGCGTGCTACCGTGCGTGCGGTAGCGCACGTGCTTGCGGTTTGCTCTCTGCGCGCTCTGTTTCTGGCGGTTGGCGGCGGAAATGGCGGGCTCGGTTTCTTCGATTCGAGCGATTGTGTGTTGACCGCTGACCCCGCCTCTCTTTGGTGGAGTTTTCTCTAGACGTACACCAAGGCGTTCTGAGCGCGCAACGAACATGGAAGCGCTTTGAACGCGCTTGGAGGCGTTCTGAGAGCGTGTGAGCGCGGAGGCGTTCTGAGCGCGCTCAGAAGCGTTCTGAGCGCGCAACGAACATGGAAGCGCTTTGAACGCGCTTGGAGGCGTTCTGAGCGCGCGCGAGTGCGGAGGTGCTCTGAGCGCGCTCAGAAGCGTTCTGAGCGCGCAATGAGCATGGAAGCGCTTTGAACGCGCTTGGAGGCGTTCTGAGCGCGCGTGAGCGCGGAGGTGCTCTGAGCGCGCTCAGAAGCGTTCTGAGCGCGCAACGAACATGCAAACGCTTTGAACGCGCTTGGAGGCGTTCTGAGCGCGTGTGAGGGCGGAGGTGTTCTGAGCGCGCTCAGAAGCGTTCTGAGCGCGCAACGAACATGAAAGCGCTTTGAACGCGCTTGGAGGCGTTCTGAGCGCGTGTGAGTGCGGAGGCGTTCTGAGTGCGCTCAAAAGCGTTCTGAGCGCGCAACGAACATGGAAGCGCTTCGAACGCGCTTGGAGGCATTCTGAGCGCGCGACGAACATGGAAGCGCTTTGAACGCGCTTGGAGGCGTTCTGAGCACGCGTGAGCGCAGAGGTGTCCTGGGCGGACGGCGGAGCGGGGAGTTGTCCCCCAAGGAGGAATTGGGATCCGACGCACCTGACGAGAGGGCGCGAATACGGCGGTGGCCCCTACGAGCCCCCTGCAGAAAAGGCGAGGGGAGGGGGCCTGACCGCACCCTAAGGGTGGTGCGGTTGGGCCGCACCCTGGGGGGGTGCGGCTTGGCCGCACCCGCCGAGGTGGCCTCACCCCCAATGGGGGTGCGGCTTTGGCAGCACCCCTCGAGGGGTGTGCCTGGGCTGCACCCCCAAGGGGGGTGCGGCTTGGCCGCACCCCTCGAGGGGTGCGGCTGGGCAACACCCCCAAGGAGGGTGCGGTTTGGCCGCACCTCTTGAGGGGTGCGGCTGGGCCGCACCTCTTGAGGGGTGCGGCTCGGCGCGAGCCGCACCCGGAGGGGGGTGCGGCGGGGCCGTTCCCCCGCGATGGGGGGCGCTGCCCGCGTGCTACCGTGCGTGCGGCAGCGCACGTGCTTGCGGTTTGCTCTCTGCGCGCTCTGTTTCTGGTGGTTGGCGGCGGAAATGGCGGGCTCGGTTTCTTCGATTCGAGCGATTGTGTGTTGACCGCTGACCCCACCTCTCTTTGGTGGAGTTTTCTCTAGACGTACACCAAGGCCTTTATGGATGGTATAACAATTTTAAAAATTGGATTTAAATGGTTTATTAAAGGGCTTAAAACTAAAAATTAAAATGCGCAACATTTTTTTTATTCTATATTTATTTGCTGCATTTGATAGCCCTTATTATGAAAAATATTATCAAATAAAATCGAAAACAAAAATTCATCTAAATGCATGTTTAATCTCTCAAAAATGCGAGTTTACGATCGAAACTTCAAACAGTCATATCTTTTGATCCGCTCGCCTGATTTTTGCGTTTAATATATTTTCAGAAAGAGCACAAAAATCTCCATCCAATGGCAAATTAGGCTTGTTCATTTGAGTTCTCTTGGTGCTGTCAACTTGCCCAATTACAACTCTGTTTTATAAGCTATCTTAGTTTGCTTGATTTGGAAATTTCTGTGTTTATGGAGTTTTCATCACATGCTATCCTTAGTATAATTGTTTCATATATTAATTTAGATATTATGTGTGTGATATGTGTCACCAATGGTTGCATGTAATTTGGACCTTAAAATCATCTTGCATCATTAAGATCAAATCAAAAAATTAATCATTTCATTCTAGGTCTAAAGAAAATTAATTTTAAAACTTCTCATATTACATGCAACATTATCTCCATTAAATCATATATAATAACATTTCGCTCAAACTCATTATTCTAGCATCACTTCTTAGTTTATGCTCAAATTTATATGTTAGGTATAACATTTACAATGTTATTAAAATATTATGATAACTATGTGATTTGAAATTATATAGAATACTAAAATTCCAACAAACACATAGTTTATGGATTAATCATTAGAATATATATATGAATATTATATCATAAATCATATATTTTCATGCAAAATCAAAGATCAATAGATTCAATTATTGAATGCAAATTTTATTATAAATTTCAAAACATTCTATATGTGATCATTGTCTTTAATATGATTACATGATCATCATTTCCTAGACTTACAAGTCAAACATACTCATTCAAAAGAAAATCTCCAAATAACTATATCACTATATCATAAGTCTAGAAGGTTTAGAATTCTCATACATCATGATGATCTAACATATATTCTATGCAAAATCTCTATAATCATAAATCATAATTCATGTTCTATCAAGAAAAATCTCAAAACAAGAATATCACCTAGGAATTATGAATCTTATGATACAAATATGAATATTGTTTTTTCTTTGCATTAGTTGGTGTATGGATATGATTTGATATTGATTGCATGTATCTCACATTTATATAGATTCTAGAATCAACTTTGGAATAATAAAGATACATCAAACTTAATCATCACTACACTCTAGATCTATAATTTGAAACTCCATTTTGGAATGCATGCAATATTAATATAAATCTTATGACATGACATTAAACTCAAAACTCATCATTCTAGCATTGTCACTTATTGAATATTAGTAATTGTGCTAGTTATCTCATATCGTCATCTCATAATAGTAGAAAAGCTATGCGGATTTATATAACTTCTCACATTAAACAAAACCCATAATTTTTATATCAACCCTTCGATTTAAAAGCATAGGTTGTCCAAAAGATTATTTCACCTATGACTTCATATCTCACAATAGCGGGGGCGTAGGGTTGTATGCATTAGAGACCTAACCTCTAAGTCATGTCTTGTCCTTAACTGGGGAGGGTTCCAGTGGGGCCTTGCGAGGCACTGGGGGGAAAGAGTGTTAGGTTGAGTGTTCTCTAGTGTGTGCATATGGGACTAACACCCCAACCTACGACATACGTGCAGCTCCTCATGCCCATCCGTCACTTAGTACGGGGCTAGGGTGTAGACATTTAGTCGGGGTAGCCTTTAATCTTAGGACATACTTATATTACACACTGCATGAACATTTTTATTCACTTATTACTTAAATCATGCATATTTTGGGTTGTTTAATAAAAAATGTCCTCTTGTGTTTGCATAATTTATCTTTTTGAGCTTAAATGTTTTTTGTAAAACACATGAATTTGAAAAAGCCAAAGTTTCATGCAAATTTGATCCACCTAGAGATCTCCAAAAATTCTGAAATTACAGCATGGAACTACTCAAAGGACACTTAATCAATATCAAAAATAAAAAATTCCTAAAAAATCGTGTACTGTTTCCCGCGCTAGCACTAGCGCCGGCGCTAGCGTGGGTGTGTGATTTTTCAGTTTTTTAAAATTTCTAAAAAACAACAAAAATATGTTAGTTTATTTGTGGAAATTCATTTTTGTGTTTCTGTCTATTTTATTTTTGTTTTATTTGTTTTATGAAAAATCAACTATAAAAGTTCAAAATTCAAAAATACAAAAATATGTTTTATGGTTTTCTGTTTTATTCATGTTATGAAAAATCAACTACAAAAATTCAAAATTCAAAAATACAAAAATATGTTTTTTGATATTTGTGTTTTATTCATATTATGAAAAATCAACTACAAAAATTCAAATTTTAAAAATGACAAAAATATGTTTTTTTTTTGTGATTTTCTATTTTTTAATTGATTTAAAAATGATAAAAAAAACTGTATGATCTTTATTGCAAATATCAAGCATGTATGAATTCTATTTAGAATTATTTACAATGTTAAAACTTATTCCTTCAAATTACTATAAACATTGTTTTGTTTATCATGCTTTGATATATCTATTTAAAGTGCATCAATTGTATTGAAAAATGTGTAGAACCAAGCTTAGCATGCCTCTAAGTATGAGTAAATGTTTTATGATTGATAATGATACATTTCATTCACTTATTTTGGTAATCAACATGTGTGTCTAAATC
This sequence comes from Dactylorhiza incarnata, assembly GCA_033032865.1. NCBI lineage: Eukaryota > Viridiplantae > Streptophyta > Magnoliopsida > Asparagales > Orchidaceae > Dactylorhiza > Dactylorhiza incarnata. The sequence continues at coordinate 12,343,373 of JAWHQI010000053.1, forward strand.
TAAAAATGCTTGCTTGTGTATTGTATATATTTGTACAATGAATTAAAATTTGCATAGGTTTATTGCCTACACTACATTTGAATTGCACTTAATTATGAAATTTAGAAAAGTGGTTAAGTTTAAAAATTGGGTTTGCATAATAAGTGTATTCGGAGAATGTTGTCTCACAAATGTGAACAAAAAATTATATATGTAGACAAATATAACTCCACCAAGCACTACTTGAACCTCCTGATAAGTCTTCATAAGCATTGTGAGGTTGAGCACCTTGGAAAGAATAGTAAAGTGTCTTGTGCAAACCTTGGTTATTACACCACTTTGTTAAAAACTATGTGCATTAAAAGTGTGTGAAAGTAATTTACTTGTGTTTTATTGTGCACTTTACTTTGCATATGTCTTATATTTTGTGATTTAAATCAATTGTTAACATTGCCCAAAATACACTTATGTGCACATCATTATCTTTTATAACACTTCTTCTCATGAGTATTGGATTCTAATGCGTTATCTATACTACTCTTTATATAAAAATGCACTAGATAACCTTGCATGATCTCTACAATGTTTTGGTATTTCTTGAACTTAGAATTAAGTAACATTGTAGTATAATCTCTCTTTGATATGTTCATTTCATGCTTGGTATCTTTATAAAAAACTTTGAGATTTCAAAAAGGTTACAACATCTTTACATTTTGAACTTAAACTCATATTTATAATTATGATCTTCATGCTTACACAAAGATGTTTTCTATAATCTTCCGCTTGCTTACAACTCTTATTCTTTTTATTTGAAATCTCTTATATAGAATGCTTAAACTCTTTATCATTTCATATACTACAAAAGCTCGATCATGTTTTATCATTTCTAAGAAATGCCTCCTTACTACCCTCACCCCCACCTTCTTTTGATAATACCAAAAGGGGGAGATTAATTGAAGAAATCTATGTAGAAGAAATATAGAAGATTAAGGGGAGAATATTTCATGTAATCTTTCGTTTAGGGGGAGTAACACATAAAATTGCATCTATGTAGGGGGCGCATTAAGATAGGGGGAGTATGCACATTATCATGCATATCATTTACTATAGTTGCACTTTTATCTTCCTTAACTTATCTATAAACACTATTGTTGATTTCTTGCTTAGAGGATTTGTTATTATCAAAAGAAGGAGATTGTTGGACATGTGTGTCACATCCCTTTGTTTGAGAATAATCACATATTGTATTTGATATTGCTTGTAGTGTGTTTATAGTGTGCAGGAACTATAGGTGCAATACTCCACAGGTATAAAGAAGCTTGGAGCAATCTTTTGAAAGGAGCAGCGCTACCACCAGCGCTATCGCTAATGCCAGCGCTATCGCTATCGCTACCGCTACCGCCAGCACTACCGCCAGCGCTATCGCTACCGCTAGGCGCTATCTCGAGTTCGTGCACAGCGACGGTTTCGCAACCGCTACCGCTACCGCCAGCGCTATCTCCCGCTACCGCCAGCGCTATCGCTACCGCCAGGCGCTATCTCCAGTTCGTGCACAGCGCCACGCCGCCGACGGTTTCGCAACCGCTCCACACGAACGCTACCGCAGGCGCTAGCTCCAAGTTCTATAAATTGGACCTTTACTTCTCGTTTTGGCTATCCATCCCAGAGAGGTTGCTTGTGTCACAAATTCCAGTGCTGTTATGCTGCCGAAGATGGATCTCCCACAAAAAGCTTAAGGAGAATTTTGAAGGAGGACTACGTCACGCTACATCTGAAGGACGATCGCTTCGACCTCGCTTATACTACAACGACCCTTCATCCTCAACTCCAGAGATCTCATATAGGGAGTTTTATTATTGTTTTTCATTATTTCCATTCCATACTTTTTGTAACCGTTTAGAGAATTCGCCTTGTGTTGGCGACTAGGTCTAGGTAGGACTTAAGGGGAAATTCGCCTTGTGTTGGCGACTAGGTCTAGGTGATTAGATCTAGGGGGCTCGAGGCCATATCCGGGGAAGGATTGGCTAGAGCGGCTTGATGTCATATCCGGGGAAGGATAGGCTAAAGACAACTGGTTCGTGGGGATACGAGTCGGTATAGAAAAGGAAAAATTATTTACATATGTACGCCTCCGATTTCTAGCGATATTGAAATCAAATTTTGTAAACACCTTTTTTATATAAATACAATCATGTCTTTATTTGTGTTTACTTGATTTCTCTCCTTTGGCGTTATCTTTAATATATTGGTTACAATATTTTTCAATTCAAATTACTTTAACTAAATTGTTTATTTCAATCTCTTAATCATAAAACAATTTAGTACTTATTCCTAAAGATGAAAATTATGATATTCTCACAAATTAGCTAAATTGTTATTTTGCCTTTCTCATATTATAAAACAATTTAGTAATTTCCATAAAATTATAAAAAGATTTTTTATTCCCTTATTCACCCCCCCCCCCCCCCCTCTAAGGGCGCCGTAAGATCCAACAGAAGGCGCCATAACCGGGACGCATCTCTCGGCTGACCATCATCACAACGTGCCGGGACGCATGAAATTGACGGATGAGTTCAATGGCAGGAAATTTTCCCCCGTTGATGGATTACACTCCGTCATGAACGAGCGCCAACAAATTCTCTCCCATCAATTCACAACGACGACGGGCAATGCGGAGCGGCGATTTGTTGGTCGGAGTTTGCAGAACCGGTATAACGCTTACGGTATTAATACTTCGCTACTCATCATGTACCTTGACAAGTGTTGCGATGATCGGGAATGGCTACAAGACTTCGACAACATCTTTATTCTCCTAGACAATCATCACCTGATCACGAGGTACAGGGACAATTCGAACGGCACAGATCGTGCTCGGCAGGAACAATTTATGGCTGTCGTGGCCGAAATCATTGTTGGCAATGCACAAGCTTCAATGCGGGAATGCTCCATCATTGAGGCTGAATTGGATGCATTGTTGGATCGAATTAAAAATTGGGAAATTGAGAATAATGTGTCACCTTCGAAGCGCATTGTCACGACCAAACTTCTAGCTTGCCACGAGACGCAGAAAAAGCACATCAGAAATTGCTTAACGCCGCCATCAGGCGTGTCTAACACCGTCCTGGATCGCTTCTTTCGTTCGACTCTACACCGTGGATCGGGGAAGAACGAAAACTTATGGCGTCAAGGACGAGCCATTTTCCCGGAGACTATGTCCCTGGATGGAGGGATCTTGTTGCTTCATGTCGTGGTCGCTCAAATCAACTTTCGCGGCGAACTACAATTTGATCCTCGTTGGGCGTATTTGCTAATCTCGGGTATGCATATCATTCTCACTCAGTATCTCGCACTGCTTTCGACCGATGGAATTACGCCCTCACCTACGTCTCTGTCCATAATGTTTCATATACTGCCTCTCTCGATTGATGATTGTGACGGCGAGTTTGGATTGACGACAGCGTTTGGACAATCCCTTCCTCAACTGCCAGAAATTCCTGTCGGGCAACTGGAATCCGTTGGAATGATCGTCGAATCAATAGCAGATAATGCAATTTGGTCGAGCCACACGTTCGATGTGATTGTGAAGGATGCTCTTGATGTTGCCGCAACTGTTGTGGAGAGGGCTCGCGATGATAATCAAATTGTTGGAGAAGACGAAGTTGCACCACGACACTATACTGATTTGAGCCATACCGAAGACGTCAATATAAGTAACACGTCCCATTTCATTCAGTCCAGTCGCAAGCGCCGAAAACCAGGACCAACATCGCATGGGCAAAGCTCTTCATCAAATCACCATAAGAAATCTCGCAGCCTCAACGCATTGGGCAATGAACGTCAATCGGCATTACAAGGGCTTAATCTCTGAGAAGTTGTGATGAGCACTTCACCAATGATCAACCCCTTCGAACGACGCTTACTCCGAACAGTTGCTCTCAAATTTCTTCAGCCCGATGAACTGCTAGATCTGAAAGATTTTCCCATTGAATCCTTGCATATTCCACAATTGCATCGAATATGGTCTGTTCTGGTCTCGGCTTTGCATAGCACCAATTTTGCTTTCAAACGGTTCATTCGGCCGAAATCAGAATAGGTTCTTAAACAACACTTGGAGGATATGGTGGCCCAGGCTCGATTCAGATTGCCTATTCAACGAGCAGCGCCCAAACACAGCATCATTACTGCCTTGAATCAGGTTGCGTCATTGATTGATCCAATGCAGGCGCATCGTGAGGATAGTTTCATGCAGTTGGAAGAGACTGTCACCACAACAATAACTCGAATCGTCACCTTGACAACCGGCGTCGATCACTGTACAAGTCAACCTCATGCAACAGATTTGCAATCCGCGCCCGAACAAGTAACTGAAGGATCAACAGACGATATCATTGATCGACTTGTTCAAAAAGAGATTGATGTTGGGCATGCCGGCAACATTCACTGGACCAAAGTGGTCGCCCCAGCTTACGCCTGCATTGCTGCGCGTTGTGAGGATATAGTTCAGATGACCCACAAGGAGATTCAAAATCGTTGGGAGTATCTTGGACGGCTCAAAAGGAAAGGGGCATCAACCTCATCGACAACACCAGGTAGTCAGTACAGTTTGCAATCGCATACCAAAGCCAAGGAGCTCGGTGATCAAGAATCCCTCAACATTCTACCTCCGTCGCCACTTGTTACACAACCATTGCCAGCCGAAACTCCGACCACCCAAAATTCAACTCAACCAACATCTTCTGCAGTCATCACGACGACGGAGGAACCTACTGCGGGCAGCTCGTCCGCTGTCAGCGAGATTGGTTCCCGTCCTCCATTCATGGTCAATCAATAATTGCCTACTTTGAATCAAATAATGGAGGTCATCGTCCCCACCCCATCTATAGGGGAGCCGTTTTCTCAATCGGAGAAGGAGCTGCTCAATTACTTGTTAACTAGTTCAGCAGAGCGCTCCCATGTGAAATTGACGACTGATGATCAAACGTCTTGGAAGAGCCTGGCCAAGCGTTTCTTGTACTGGGCGCGAGTCGCACGGGTGTTGGGGATGAACCAGTTTCGAGTTCAATCTGATGTGCAGCTCAAGCAAAAGGTGAAGGATAATAACAAGAAAAAGAGCTTGCAATAGTCTGTGAACTCTAGAAAGACATGTTTTTTTATTCTTTTTTATTGTTTAAATATGTAAGTTTGTCATCTTCCTTGGGTTTCTGCAGGATCTCCTCGGAGAACCGACTTTCCGCGGAGAGTCATGTAGCTCTCCGCAGAGATCCAAAAGGATCTCCGCGGAGACCCGGAGAGCCTTTTGAATCTCCGCGGAGAGCCTTTTGGCTCTCCGCGGAGAGCCTTTTGGCTTTCCCCGGAGACCTTTATATTGTATTTTCATATCTTCTTATACATGCATATCAATGATTTATTATAACAATCGTTTATAATTTTGACAGATCTATGGGGCAAAAGAAAATTCATGTTATTAGCTCGAGGTGCTATTTGTCGAAATTTGTGGGCCAAACATCAGCCATTCTTGAACGAATGGAGGAGAGTCAGAAGAAGATGTTGATGGATGCCAACATCTGGCATATTTTCCATGCACCGAAGGTGCCGCAGAACACTCCCCTCCTATACAGTCTGCTCAGCTGGTACGACATCGAGAAGGACGTATTCGTCATTGGATCGAGGGAGCTTACCTTCTCCCCCAATGACGTGGCATTGATATTGGGTTTGCCCAACCATGGGGAGGAAGTCATCCTGACTTCCAAGCCTTTTGGAGCGCTCACGAAGACAGAATTGAAGACGGAGCTTCAGGCGATGGAGAAGGGGGCGTCCCCTGTGACGACCAACGTATTGGTTTTGCACCTTCTGTGCAATTTCTTCTTCCCCTCGAGCGCGGAGAGGTTCCCAAGGTTCTTTGATAAGGTCTCCAACTTGGAGAACTTCCAGAAGTTCAATTGGTCGGAAGTCATTCATACCTTCCTAATGAGGTCGTTCAGGGTGATGGTGGAGAAGCTGCCACCAATTTCAGAAGAAGGCCAACTGCAACAGAGGTCAAAGTCCTCATTGGGATACATCTACGGATGCACCCATGTTCTAGTTGTAAGTATCTATAATTTTAATTCTTAAGATGAATTTTGTTTCATGTGTTCTAAACTATTGCAATGATTCATATAGATTTGGTTCCTCGAGCACACCACCAGCATCCCTCCGCACTATCCGACATTGAGGCCTCGACTATTAAGATGGTCAGAGAAGGTCTCATTTACATTGAAAGAGCTAGGGGTCACTGTTCCATCTATCTTGGATGAGCAGGTAAATAGTTTACTTTATTCGATTAGCTACTAATGTTAAACTATCCAATACAATGGTTGTATTTCTTCTTTATAGGTGTTGGAAGTACTCGAGGACATAACACCAGAGGAGAAGCTGTTATGTTCAGAGCTGACAGCACAGCAGACACCGCCACCTCCCCCGTCTAAGAGAAAGTCAATAAGCCTGGCTTCTAGGGCAGGAAAAAAGTGAAGTTTGCATCACCACCTCCCACATCGTCGCCACCTCCCTCATCATCACCTCCCCCACCACCTAGCACATCATCACTTCCCCCATCACCTAGCACACCATCTCTCCCTCCTGTACAGTTTTGGATTGATTTCCAGCATAGGATGTTAGATCAATTTGCATTATTAGATAGCAAGATAAATAGTTTTGTAGGAACCTTTGATAATAGGATAGATAGATTAGACAAAAAAGTAGATAGAGTACATAGTGATTTAATTTCTTTTAGTCACAGTGTAGGTGACCGTCTTGATTCAATGAGTGCTGATATAGACACACTCCTTCATCATTCCTCGCCATCATCTAGCCCTAGTATCTCTAGATCCCCCACCCTCCAAAACGTTACCACCCTCACTACCCCTCACGATACTTCCATTACTTATATTCCAGACTCCCCATTAGGAGAAAGAAACCTTACGACTACAAAGGCGGATGAACTTGATGTGTACCACGTTGACTATCCGGGGAGACCACTAATAACAAAAGAAGATAGAGATATCATCCATCGACGTATGAGCGTCATTACATCGAGGTTCTCTTTTGACATTATTGTTGACGCCAGGAAAATCCTGACCTCAAGATTCGGACCGATGCAGCCGGAGGCTACTCGCCCAGCAGTCCAACGAGATGACCTGGCTGGCGACTACGACGAAGCTAGAAGAGCAACGAACCGGACCCCAGGTGCTGCGGCAGGGAGGTCCCACCATGTACCCAGAAGCTCAAGAGAGTCTTCCCCTCCGAAACCAAAGTGGCCGAGCTTGGTACAGGGAAGGCACCGACTTGGCTGAAAGCAAGGGTGACGGGCTCGAGAGTTCGGGAATCGGGGTCCAAAAACTCAAGTCCAGGTGCCAATCCAAGTACCCCTGGGGTCCTATTTATAGGAAAACCAAAGGGTATGGGGGGCCTTTTATAGGCCAGCCCCCAACCCGATGACTATGGGTTACTCGGCGAGTATCATGCCATAGTCTCCCATCTGGCGAGTATTGGGTGCTGCTCGCACACGCCGGGACAATACTCGCCCAGGGCTTCTGCTGTCTTCTGTGCGCGGCGAGCTCTTCTGGTTGATACTCGCCTACCTGGCGAGTATTGCCTGCATACTTGCCAGGGTCTCTTCTGCTTCTGCCTTGGACTGTTGGTCTCTGTGTTGACCCTTTGACCTTGACTTCTGTCTACGTGGCCTCGGGGGGGGGGGGGGGGGGGGGGGGGTCCACCATCGGAGAATGAGGGTTGTACACAATCCCCGCTCTTTGCGAGTAACGTAGTTGCTCGGAAAGAATCATCCAACCCTTATTCGACGAGCTGTCTTTCTGGCGAGCTGTCTTTCTGGCGAGAAAAGGTCGACACCTCACAGGAGCCGAGCTCAACAGGAGGCGGATACAAGGTCGACATCTTCTAGGAGCCGAGCTCAACTAGAGGTGGAGAGATGGTCGACACCTTTTAGGAGCCGAGCTCAACTAGAGGCGGATAGAAGGTCGACACCTTCTGGGAGCCGAACTCAACTAGAGGTGGATAGAAGGTCGACACCTTCTAGGAGCCGAGCTCAACTAGAGGTGGAGAGATGGTCGACACTTCACAGGAGCCGAGCTCAACTGGAAGTGGAGACAAGTTCGACACCTTCTAGGAGCCGAGCTCAACTAGAGGCGGAGAGAAGGTCGACACCTTCTAGGAGCCGAGCTCAACTAGAGGTGGAGAGAAGGTCGACACCTTCTAGGAGTCGAGCTCAACTAGAGGTGGAGAGAAGGTCGACACTTTCTAGGAGCCGAGCTCAACTAGAGGTGGAGAGAAGGTAGACACTTCACCGGAGCCGAGCTCAACTGGAAGTGGAGACAAGTTTGACACCTTCTAGGAGCCGAGCTCAACTAGAGGCAGAGACAAGGTCGACACCTTCTAGGAGCCGAGCTCAACTAGAGGCGGATATGAGGTCGACACCTTCTAGGAGCCGAGCTCAACTAGAGGCGGAGAGAAGGTCGACACCTTCTAGGAGCCGAGCTCAACTAGAGGTGGATACAAGGTCGACACCTTTTAGGAGCCAAGCTCAACTAGAGGTGGATAGAAGGTCGACACCTTCTAGGAGCCGAGCTCAACTAGAGGTGGAGAGAAGGTCGACACCTTCTAGGAGCCGAGCTCAACTAGAGGTGGATACAAGGTCGACACCTTTTAGGAGCTGAGCTCAACTAGAGGTGGAGAGAAGGTCGACACTTCACAGGAGCCGAGCTCAACTGGAAGTGGAGACAAGTTTGACACCTTCTAGGAGCCGAGCTCAACTAGAGGCGGAGACAAGGTCGACACCTTCTAGGAGCCGAGCTCAACTAGAGGTGGATATGAGGTCGACATCTTCTAGGAGCCGAGTTCAACTAGAGGCGGAGAGAAGGTCGACACCTTCTAGGAGCCGAGCTCAACTAGAGGCGGATATGAGGTCGACACCGTCTAGGAGCCGAGCTCAACTAGAGGTGAAGAGAAGGTCGACACCTTCTAGGAGCCGAGCTCAACTAGAGGTGGATACAAGGTCGACACCTTTTAGGAGCCGAGCTCAACTGGAAGTGGATACAAGGTCGACATCTTTTAGGAGCCGAGCTCAACTAGAGGCGGAGACAAGGTCGACACCTTCTAGGAGCCGAGCTCAACTAGAGGCGGATATGAGGTCGACACCTTCTAGGAGCCGAGCTCAACTAGAGGCGGAGAGAAGGTCGACACCTTCTAGGAGCCGAGCTCAACTAGAGGTGGAGAGATGGTCGACACTTCACAGGAGCCGAGCTCAACTGGAAGTGGAGACAAGGTCGACATATTTTAGGAGCCGAGCTCAACTAGAGGTGGAGAGATGGTCGACACCTTTTAGGAGCCGAGCTCAACTAGAGGCGGATAGAAGGTCGACACCTTCTAGGAGCCGAGCTCAACTAGAGGTGGATAGAAGGTCGACACCTTCTAGGAGCCGAGCTCAACTAGAGGTGGAGAGAAGGTCGACACCTTCTAGGAGCCGAGCTCAACTAGAGGTGGATACAAGGTCGACACCTTTTAGGAGCCGAGCTCAACTAGAGGTGGAGAGAAGGTCGACACTTCACAGGAGCCGAGCTCAACTGGAAGTGGAGACAAGTTTGACACCTTCTAGGAGCCGAGCTCAACTAGAGGCGGAGACAAGGTCGACACCTTCTAGGAGCCGAGCTCAACTAGAGGCGGATATGAGGTCGACACCTTCTAGGAGCCGAGCTCAACTAGAGGCGGAGAGAAGGTCGACACCTTCTAGGAGCCGAGATTAACTAGAGGTGGATACAAGGTCGACACCTTTTAGGAGCCGAGCTCAACTGGAAGTGGAGATAAGTTTGACACCTTCTAGGAGCCGAGCTCAACTAGAGGCGGAGACAAGGTCGACACCTTCTAGGAGCCGAGCTCAACTAGAGGCGGATAGAAGGTCGACACCTTCTGGGAGCCGAGCTCAACTAGAGGTGGATAGAAGGTCGACACCTTCTAGGAGCCGAGCTCAACTAGAGGTGGAGAGATGGTCGACACTTCACAGGAGCCGAGCTCAACTGGAAGTGGAGACAAGGTCGACATCTTCTAGGAGCCGAGCTCAACTAGAGGTGGAGAGATGGTCGACACCTTTTAGGAGCCGAGCTCAACTAGAGGCGGATAGAAGGTCGACACCTTCTGGGAGCCGAGCTCAACTAGAGGTGGATAGAAGGTCGACACCTTCTAGGAGCCGAGTTCAACTAGAGGTGGAGAGAAGGTCGACACTTCACAGGAGCCGAGCTCAACTGGAAGTGGAGACAAGGTCGACATCTTCTAGGAGCCGAGCTCAACTAGAGGTGGAGAGATGGTCGACACCTTTTAGGAGCCGAGCTCAACTAGAGGCGGATAGAAGGTCGACACCTTCTGGGAGCCCAGCTCAACTAGAGGAGGATAGAAGGTCGACACCTTCTAGGAGCCGAGCTCAACTAGAGGTGGAGAGAAGGTCGACACTTCACAGGAGCCGAGCTCAACTGGAAGTGGAGACAAGTTCGACACCTTCTAGGAGCCGAGCTCAACTAGAGGCGGAGAGAAGGTCGACACCTTCTAGGAGCCGAGCTCAACTAGAGGTGGAGAGAAAGAGTCATCCGAGGAGGCAAGTAGCCGGCTTGCTGGAGAAGGGGTCGGGCAGAGGCCTGGACTACGACAACTCCACAACTCGATGACTTCTTTTCACTCGAGGGGGTGAGCAACTTCGGGCTAGGAAGGTGGTTTCCAACTCTACTCTGATAATCTCTCCAGACGGATGAGAAGTACAATCGGGGGGTAGCTCGGCCAGCGTGCAAGGGGGGAGCTGATCTCAACCATCAGTGCAGAGGCTTGGTCTTAGGAGGACGCATTAAAAAACCCGGTATACTATCCCATCACCCGCTCTGGATGTTATGAGAGCTAAGCAGGATACTCATCCTCTAACCCACTCGTGACGTGAATCGATGATCGCTTTGGTTGAATTTCATCGCCTTGCCTGGATAGGGCATGATTCTCGGGGGGGGGGGGGGGGGGGGGGGGGGGGGGGGGGGGGGGGGGGGGGGGGGGGGGGGGGGGGGGGGGGGGGGGGGGGGGGGGGGGGGT